>JARKHS020006459.1:0-252808 GCA_030143305.2 Amblyomma americanum
TAGAATCAAGTAATATGTGGCCGGCTACTTTTTGGTGATTTGGGACATGACGACTTCAAACCTATCAGACGGCGTCCTCTGTGCCCGGTCGTGTAGGTCAAGCAGGTTTAAAAGCCACCTTATACTTCTGCCCACAAGGTGTTAATTGCACTCTTGTAAGATGCAGCAATCATACCTTACCTGTACTTTAATGAAGCGACTGAATCAAATAGAGAGGCAGAAGCTTCGAAATATTTCTTTATAGATTGGCCTTGAGGTCGCTGAAAAGTGAAAAAAATACATTTCATGTGGAGAGACAGTCCAGTAATAATGTGCGACATTGTGCTGATATCTTCGATTTTTTTCTCAGATTTCAGATAGGATATTAGCGACGTAAGTTCTTGGTGGCTGTAAACCAATATTTTAACGCATTCAGCTTATGAACTAAGCCGCTAGTGGGCATTTTGTAGAATTGAAAGCAATTTCGCTCATACCTACCAGCGAGTTTAAGTGCACTGTGCCATTTTGTGCGCAGGCAGGCCAGCGGGTTAAGGAGCTTATGGAACTTTTCGGTGGTATGTCATTTTTTGACGCCGTGCAACTCATGTGCAAAGCATCCTTGGACTCCTCGGCAGCAATGGTAAGATCAATAGCGTGTACCGCATTCACCGCTGCTTACGTGTCATCTTAACGTTAACATTTAAATACGTGTACCTTTTGTGCCCCATTTGATATTGAAGTGGTTTTAACGCTTACGCTTAAGTGGCAAAATGTTTTCTAGGTATATATTCAGTGCCAGGGGCAGATTTACCCATCAGACTTGGAGGGGGCGGTTAGGGCGGGGCGCTGAATTGAACTTTGTGTTTGTATTACTGTTTATTTTTTCAACAAAGTGGCGTGAAGCATGTGTTACAGTGTAAAGTTTCTCACTTACAGGAAAGGGGTGTGGGGTCAAAGGGCGACCGCCCTTACCCGCCCTTCCTCCGGTTACACCGCCCTTGATTGGTGCGCAGTAATGTGCCTTATTATAGTCCAGAACAGGTGCAACAAGGGTTTTATGCATTTGAAAAGAGTTTACCGGCCGAATTCGCACCTTCAAATAGAACGCAGCTCGGTAGTTTCGATAGCAGCAACTTTGCTGATCGATCGCCTAAGTTTTCACTAGTGGCCGTTGTCATCCAATATTAAATATGTAGCGACGACAACCTTTCGAGATCAGCAAAGTAAATTACCTCCAACTTTATTGAATATCGTGGAAACAGTCGCGCGTGGTTGAAATTACTCGACATATATCGTGGCTGCTAGCGGGGCAAATCCTTGGTTCTGCGTGGCAGCGGCTTCGATCAAACAATATCAATCAACAAACGTTGTAAAGTTTTGCAACAATAGCTTGTACGGGTATTAAAGAAATCCTTGTCGTACTGGCTGTGCTTTTTCGTTAAAAGGACACTAAAAATCTGGAATAGCGGAAACCATACAAATATAAAGCATAACGCCTGACTAATTATTTACAGATCATTTTAACATCATATGTATCCCTATTTGCATGTGGTTCCTGGTGTAGTTTCATCAAACTGGGCGCAGTGTCGGTGCTCATTTGGGAAGACATAATTACAAGCCTGATGTTTATCTCCTCTCGTCTCCACTGCGCCACGGCATGCGGCATCTAAACGTAAAAAAAACTATTTGTGGTGATATATTCTAGGCCAAGAAAATATCCTAAATAGTACAATCTGTGCAGAGTCTAGGGCCATTGTGTTCTGATCGCACTGCTACGAGGATGTGATTGTATGGTTGAAGAAATTATGGGGTACATTTTTTTCAGTACGTAGCAGTTCAATGGGCGCCAAAAGAAGTGTTGCACAAAGTGTTTTCTCAGGAACACTCAGGAAGGAGTCTCAGTTTAGACTTTGGCGACACATAAATCGCCACCTTCAAGAAAAAGCTCGTATCACTATAATTTTGTTTTCATGCTAGCGCGAATTGCTTAAATAAGAGGCCTTAATTATATATATATGTGTATAACTTTTTGATGATACAGTAAGAAATGTAATGTTTGCATAAAAAACATGTTGACAATTATTCTTTCTTTGTAATTTTTACGGATGGCGATATTATGCTGCGAACGAACAAGCAACATTGTTCGCTGAACCCTTTTGTTCCAGTTTGAAGATTTTGTCACAGTGAACTCGGTAAGTCTAATTTCAAAGCATTTTCTGTAAATCTGAAAAACACTCCTTGCTTTCTCTCTGAAGTTATAGCAGTGTTCTTCAAGGGTCTGCGACACAAACGACAGTTCAGGATAGGAGCGAGGCATTAAAGTGGTAAGAGAACGCCGCTCCCTGGGCCAGGAAGTGGTAGTAAGTGCGGATCGCGGCAACGAATTATCTAGAAGAAAAAACTCATTGCACGATTACGATGCCCGATAATTCGATTTTTAGCGCAAATGTTGATGTCTTTTTTAGATAACTTCAGCTAAGGATCTAACATGTGCCGCGCATATGTGCACACTTTCTGCTTTTTCTTCCCCACATCATTCTTCATTTCCATAAAGAAAGCCTCGTTATATCAGAAGTGGCAAGACATGTGTTCGAAGTTTGGGACCAAGGATTTATTGTGAAAGACAAGGTTTATGCATGTGTTTAGGTAGGCCGTATCAGCAGTGGCAGGAGTTACGAGTGAGAGGAGCAATACCACTGGATCCTGGCACCGGCTCTGCTCAGCGGCTGGTCGAGCGGAGCGCTAAGCATGCAAGACATCGGACATCGACGACATCGGGCATCCACATAGCATCTAAATCGGGCCTTGCGCTGAAACTATTTATGCTATTTTGCAATACCCGATGCCGTTCGAGCCACAGCGCAGAGCCCGTGGCTGGGCATTCACGCCATGCTTGCCGACTGGCGGGCTCCATACTTTCCACCCATAGCTGTAACCCATATCTGCTCCAGCGTTGAAGGTAACCACCTGCAACACGCTTAAGTGCCCCTTAACAGTCTTCAAACTAAGAAACAGGCACTTACCGCTGAACTCTAATATTAGTGGGGCAGACGGCATTTGGCCTGTAATCTTAGGTCATGAATGGCAGCGCGCCAATACCCCTCACGAATAAAATATAGAACAGCTTTACCTTGCCAGTAATAATCTATGCGTGAGATGAAATTACGGTAACGTAACGGCTTGGAATTGAGAGTGCAGCCAACTATTGAAGGGAATATGATTAGTGCAACTAGTACAGACAGGAAGAAGGCAGAATGCATGGTAAGCGTATAAACGCAAGTAAATGAAATACCTGATTAAATCTGCAAGAAAAAATCATGGGCTGAGAACGAAGTGCGGAGAGGAAATTACCGATGGTCACCTACCGTAACAGATTCGGAGAGTAGCACAGCAGAAGAGTTGATAGCTGATCTATTTGTCAGGTGTTTTATGAAGGAACCAGTCCAAAAAAGACGGAGCACCACAAGACAGGGGCCTCGAGAATGGACTGACACAATTGTCCGCCCTGTCTCGTGGTGTGTGTGTCTCCTTGCTCTCCATGATTTTTTTTTCACTGGTTCCTTTTCACATGAAAGGTGAACTGAACAGAGGGTGATAAAGTGTCAGCGTGGAGCAGGAGATAAGATAACCTGCACCAGCCAGAATAAGATGGGTGCAGCAGGCGCAGGACAGGTTTCATTGGAGGTCAATTAAGGAGGCTTTATCTTTCAATTGAAGTATTTAGCGTTATGGTGATCGTGATAGTGTGTCTAAAAACTTGCAAGGAAATTAAACGGTAAAGAAACCTCCTTTGATTCTTACTCCCCGACTTGACCATCACATGAACTTTCCGTTCTCATAAAAATAATTCAAGCAAAGTTTTTCACTTATGTAAAGTCTTCTCTTTTTTTTCTTGAAACGCCTACCTCATAGAATGAGTCGCTCTCGGACGCTAAACCCCCGTAAACTCCAGTTCTACTGAAAATTTCATTTTCGTCTGTCTCAGATATATCCACCGCAATGGTTCGTTGGCTATATAACTCGGCTGTGCAACCCAATATCGTAGGTTTAAATTTTAGCGTCACCACCGTATTTTCATGAAGGCTAACTGCAAAACTGCTCGATTGCGCAGATCCTAGTTCGTGCTTAATAGCCCTGTACAATAAAAATACCTGTGCAGGCTTGCGCTACGGCAAGACTCACAGGCAATACAGCACACGAGCAATCGTTAAAATATATTTCGTGACACCGATCTTTTTCTCTATGTCCACTGCGATCACTGGAGGCATAGTAAGGATGATCATACTGCTGCTGTTGTTGCCGGGCCGAACGAACGTGTCTGCTTAATTAAGTTTCATGCTAGCAGGCTATAGAACGTCCTAATAACCTCACACTTTTGGCATCCACCGTTAAAGGGATATATTTCGGGCTCAAACAAAAGCAAAAATAACAGTTGCTCAAGTTCCGGATTCTAGTTTCAGGTTTGCATACTTCGAGCAGCAGATTCATAAAAGAAGACAATAAAACTTTCAGGCGCGGGACGCCTGAAACAAATTAAGACTATTTCAAACACTTTTCTTGTTCTTTCTGAATAACTTTCTTTGAAATAACATACTTTTCTCGCTCTCTTTGAATAACTCCCTTGGAACTAACTTCATAAGAACATGCATAAAATGGTATCTGTCTGGTCGATGCCAATTAACCAATATGAAGGTCATTCGTCAAATTGAGTGGAAGTTTTATCTGGGGCGCCCCACGGTACAGTTCCAGCACCTCTTGTCTTCCTGTCATTCATAAACAATATATCACATAGCACAGTTGCCACAGCTGGTATGTTTGCAGATGACTTCGTTGTTTATAAAGACACTGAGGACCGTAACCACCATATCATTCTTAACAACGGATTGAGAACATAGCAGACTGGTGCCAAGACTGGAAAATGACCGCGAATTCGGAGAAATCAGTGCCTATGTCAGTGAGGTGCAAGAAAAAACAGCTTGTATTCCTTTTTAGGATTAAACTAACAGTAATAAAACTGCTGAAAGAATTTAAATATCTCGGTGGTGCTCTTTCTTCCGAGCTAAAATAGAGCAAGCAGGCTTTTCACACAACGAATAAAGGTCTTAGGGTGTTCCTTTCCCTGAGAAACTCAATCCCGCCTTCATCCCAGCTACTAAGCTGCTGGCCATCCCATCCTTGGTTCGTCATATACTTGAATGTAGCATTGTCTCCGGGTTCCTTTGCACAAAGACAGTAATATCGAAACTAGAGGGCGTCCACAGAAGGGCAGTTCAGTTTATTTATAATAAGCATCAAAGACGCAAATCTCTCAGCGATCTCTTAAGTCAAGCATATCTACCCACTCTGAGTAGCCAAGCACATTTCTTGTGCCGTAAGTTACTTTTGGTACTTTTGAATGGAGCCCTGATAATTGGCATAGACCAGAACTTGTCGCCAAACAAGAAGCAAGCGCAAAAAATGCAGTAAACATTCAGAACTGAGATTTTATTTTGAAACATTTAGTTATACTTTCCTTGCTGAAGAAGCGAGGGCATGACACGCATTAACAAATTACATGGTAAGCTGCCCGTAACCTTAGATTTCCAATAAATCTATGTCCTGCTCATCCCTCTTCATTGCTGCCATGTATCGCTTCTTTTAGCGTCTTCTTTACTCTAATTCTGGATTGTTTGACTGTTTTCCACAAACACTTCTTTGTTTTTTATACTTATTGTGTATTTATGATAATGCACTGTTCCCACTTTAACCAAACGCTTCCTAGAATGTACCGTCACCCTTGTACTAAGTATACTGACATGTTTCGCCACGGAAATGGCTTTATTTTGTTTTAGTTGATTTAAGTTTCTGTGCCTGCTTTTATATGCCAGTGTATGTTTTGCTCTTCAATTAAGTCCTTTCCTGCGACTGTCTCTCATATACTAACAGTCTTAAGTAAAAATATAAACATGTGCTTGCTGAGAAAGTAATGCGTGCAGGAATCATGTTGTAGTGCTCATGCTACAGACTTCGTTTAGATCCCATGCTCTGTGCCCACGAATCTCTTCCTGTTTGTGGTGTCATTTGAATTTTCAGAATAAAAGAGAAAGTACGGAACTAGTGCGAAATTATGCTTTCAGGAGAACTTCCGTCTTGTGCATGTTGCTCATGAAACAAAATAAAAGCAGGCTCCCAAAAGAAAACAGTTTTTTCTGCTGGTTTCTTTCTAGTAATTACTTTTCTCTCCACTACTGTTCCCGTAAACCAGCCTGGGCTAGAAACAGCTGGTTCTTGTTGTATATCTCAGGTGATAAATTATTAGTGGCAATAACCGCATAACATAAACTCAACGGCGAACCTCGTGACTAACTTTTTTCAATAGGTCTAAAAATTACTTTTTTGCTATTAGGTCCTTACAGAATTGTGCTATATGCTTCAAGTTAACTAGTGTTGATATGATAGATATCATGTAAATGGTCGCTTTGAAGTGGTCACTTATTTCGAACTCACACCTACCAGGAAACCTGAGTCAGCAACATGCATTTAAGTTAAGCTGAGGAGTGCTCACCGTTTCGCGTATTGTTACTATGGCACAACCTTAAAAAACCTGAGGTTTTGCAAATTATTTCAAAGCATTTTGTTGCGGAGTGCCTCGCAAGTTGTAAGCTTGCTCGTCAAAAGGCGGGTTGACAGTTCTGTTTCTTTATTTTATCTGCAGAAGTTAGCAGAAAAACGGCACTAATAAAAAGTTGCGAAAACGGCTGTTTCGAACAACCGAATGTCCGACACATGCTTTTTCCTCTAGCTCTAAGACACTTTGCATATATTACTGCCCTCAAGTGCGTGCAAATGGCCGACCAGAGAGAACATGAATTTTTGATTCCAAAAAAGGCAGTAGTTAAATCCCGAAAGGCATATCGATACTCAATACTTATGATTAGGAGATTACGCTGGCTTCAATTTAAGATATAAGTGTGCGTCGAACTTACTATCATTTGTATCAAGGTCACGTATTACAATTTCTATCAAATTTACGCTTGTCTTTTGAACACATTACTACTCAAGAACAGATTTAACGTTGCAAAGTGCTTTCTGCTAGTGGCAAAATCACCGATTGTCATTCCCTCTGCAGGAAGGACCTGATCATGCCGAGAAAATAAAAGAGAAATTGTTGGAATGCCATGAGGAAATATTCAAAGATCACAGATGAAGTTTCTGAATGCATCTGTTGCAAATGGAAGCAGTAGGCGTGGAAACCAGAAACAGTGAGAAATAAATTGCTCAGGAAAAATCTGGTGTTCTCTACTTTAGAACGATGCTGCGACAGAGCCTGCATCTCCGGGTGCCTCACCAAATGTTATAACAATGATCCAACATGTATAATGGTGAAGCCCAAAACGAATTTTCAAGGGCAGTAATCTATTAAAATTTACACAATCAAAGTGCCATTAAGCTTAGATCATATGCCTACTTCTGTAAAGTAGGCTGGTAGTTCCAGCTCCGACATTGATTTGTAACACTGCCCGCATAGAGGTTCTTCAGAAGCACGGGCTTTGAAAGACTGGTGGGAAGGCGTAACCAGCATGTGGTTAATAAAGAAAAAAACTCAAGCACTCTTCTCATATCTGCTGTCCCACAGCGAGCCGTGCTTGGTCGCCTGCTATTCTTGACATATCGCATCGACCTTTTCGCTGTGATTAAAGAACTTGTGGCGTTTTTATGTATGCTGGTCACTCTATTCTCTTAATTGAGTACCGATCAACTGATGAAGAAGCAGTACCTAGAACATTCCTTAACAAAATATTTTTTACGTGGACAAGTAGGTAGGATGTGATATAAAACTCTGAAATTACAGTTAAGCTTTATGTTACGCATGAACTAAATCCTTTTATGTTTTTCCTCCTTCGTCCTCACCAAATCACCGAAGTAATGGCATACAATTTCTCGGTGATGGTATTACCAAGGCAATTGGGCTGGAACATGCACTTCCTAACACCTGTTCTTCGGCCTTACGCAAACTTTCTTACTGCAAATAAACTAAGAGCTGCACCAGGAGGTTAAAGAAGTAAGATATAAAGCACCTATAATGCCGAACTGCGAATGCGGCTTTGTTGGCTGAGACCCGCAGACGTTACCCGCATAAACGCACCTAATAACGTAAAAAACCGGCGTGCTTCGTTTTCCCCGAATGCAGTCAACCTGTTTTAGTTTCAGCTTTAATGTTGCCGAAATGAATCCCATCGCTATAATTCACGATTAAACTTTCTTCAATAGAAATTTACACTCATGGCATTCTAGAGCTCCAAAGCAGAAAGGAACTTTTACGGCACCTCACCTAACAATATCAGGAACATATGACGCACCGGAAACTCTAATACTCTTTTATTCCTTGCTTTGCCATAGCCAGAAATTATTCCAGTGCTCGTTTTTCTGCAGACTAAAAATGACTAGAATAGCCAGAAAAGCATTAGCAATCGTTAGTGCTTGATTCTTCACCACACCGCAAAAATGCTTTATGGAATCTTCATTAGGCAGAAGGTATCGCTAATTAAAGACGATGTCTCCTCCTCAGCGCTCTCTATTCATACACGCCGACCCTCTTGAAAGAAAAATGAAGGCAGGTCGGGACTTTATCACTCCGAACACTATCTAGTCCCATCCCGCCCAAGTCACCTCGGCACGGCCAATGAGAAGGCTCCCTAAACAGACCGCTGACGTCATCATGGTAGGGGCGGCTAAGAATGCGCGGTGACGTGTCGCCCTAGTCGGTAGCGAACTATTGCAGTCGACGATTTTTAAAAGGCACTTTATAGCTACACGATTCTTGCTGAGCTTTTAAATTTGACTCTAATATTCGGTAAGACCTTCTCGACAAAGCTGTTTCACTATAATGTGACCATCAATATCATTTCAGCGCCCCTTTATTTCACAGCCGAGTACCAATGTGCCGCGCCTTTAAATTTATGGAGCAGCGTCAAAAAACAAGAACAACCTCGCAACCGCACCCGCCTGGTGCCGGCCAGTAGACAGCGCCTTCACCCCTTCCTTCATTTATTTCTCCAACCCTTCTGCGGTCCCTTTCCCTCCGCATCTTCTGCTCCTTCACCTTCTCAAACACAAAGCAGACGTAACTGACTACTAACTGATCTAGAAAGTTTACACTGCAGTGGTTCAGTGGTTAGCGCGCTCGGCTACTGAGCCGGAGGAGCCTGATTATATTCCGACAGCTGTGGACGTGTTTTGATGCAGGCGAAATGACAAAGGCGCCCATGGACTGTGTGGTGTCAGGACACTTATATAATTCTACGTGGTCTAAATGTATTAATGCGTACGAGCAATGTATCAAACGTTTTGCTTCCTGGTCTGGAATTTGTGGTGTCTGGCCGAACCGGATCTGCACAATTGTATTACACGCCGTGACGAAACGTTATCGTATACCATCCGGCAACGATTAAATTGCTGAACATTAAATAAAGTAGTTTTTTATCTCTATCTGTTGCTCTTTTACTTTTTTTTTACTCATTCTGCGTTTAGTGTATCATCGTGACACAAACAGCGCACACTATGACCAAAAAGAAAACAAGAAGGGAGACACCACCAACGCTGATCTCTGAAGTGAATCAACTGCGTATGAATGGTTCATCGACTGCCGAGATCGTGGTCTTGTAGGGCGCCGGTGTGGGCCACGGATGTGCGTGGATGTGCAAGCGTACTATGACAATGGCTTTGAAGATGAGAAACGATCCGTGGATTCTATGCCTTTTCGACCGTGCAAACTCTCACTACCGTGCAAACTCTCAATGAGTTTTCCAGGGGCAAGGGAACGGCTACGTTGTTTTCTATAGATATCTAGTTTTATACAGACACGTGTAGGGGTCCGCAAACACAGCGATGAAACATAATAGAAAACTAGATGTAAAAGCACCAACACCTTCTATAGGCATTGCACTATCAATACACAGTTTAATTAAATGTCTCTGGTAATATTTTGTCTGCTGCTGATCCTGCCCGGTTACATAGAAGAGTAAATGTTTTCATAGGAATCTCTATTTGGCATTTTTAAACGGCAACTGATGCTGCTTCAGAATGCGACGAGCTGAAACGAGTAGCATGACCTTAATTGCCACGTAATGCATGGGACGTATTTTTAGGGCAGCATTTGAAATGGCATGTAATCGGCGATTTTTATAAAACTCTCAACTCAATCTACTTTAAACGAAAAAGACCAAAGCCGGCCTAGGCAAACACAGCGGTGTATTGTTTGTCGTCATCTAACAGCGCACGTCATGATGTGGTGTTGGTGGTGGTGAAAAGCCTTTATTTAATGAAAAAGGTGAGGCTCTTTAAAGAGCACCGCAATGGGTGGATTCCTTATTCCGGGACCCCATTGGTCGAAGCCGCCAGCTTAGCCCTCTTGACCAAAGCCTTTTGGGACTGAAGGTCCGAACAGCCAAGCAGGGCCGCCTCCCATTCCTCTCTGGTAGGGTTGGGGTGAGGGGAGAGAGCTGAGTTGCGCTGGCAAGCCCAAACCATGTGGTAGGTGTCAGCCACCTCCCCACAGTGTTTGCACCTGCCAGTGAACGCGGGATCGAAGTGTTTTAGTACTGCCGGGCACAGCATTGTGTTCGTGAATAATCGAAGTAGAACGCGTTCGTTTGCTTTCCCCAGTCCCTTTGCAGGGGCCGGGTAGAGGCGATGCCTATCCTTGTAATAGGATGTGATAGCTTTGAAGGAGAGTAAGTAGCTACCTTCAGGTTCCAGGTGCTCAGGAGCCAATGGGAACGCCCGGTGAATGAGTCCTCGGGCCGCCGCGTCTGCAGCTTCGTTTCCTGCTAGGCCCTGATGGTCCGGAGTCCAAACCAGGCAGCGGGGTGTAGGATGGTATCCCGGCTGCAGTTGCTTAGTATTCGTTCAGCTAGTGGAGTTATCCAGCCAGCCTCATAATTGCGACATGCCGAACGTGAGTCTGTTATTATGTGTTTGGATTTTGAATCAGAAGCAGCTAGGGCGATGGCAACCTCTTCAGCTTGTGTTGTGCCTGGGGCTCGAAAGGAAAGCCCATCCACTTGTATTTCTTGATGTATGACCGCGGCCGTGTATCACCCCCCGTGGGTAGGCCCAGCTACATCTATGTAAAAGACACCATGTTTGTTGCCATAGTGGTGCGCTAAGGCTTCCGCCCTAGCCTGACGACGACCATTATGATCCTCCTTGTCCATCTTAGTGGGGAGGGGTCGAACTCTACGGCGCGTCTCCAGAGTTCGGGCACTCGGACCCGCTCCTGAATGTGAAAATCACATTGGATGTCAAGGCGGGCTAGCAAGTGCCGACCCGACTTCGTTTGGGCTAGCCTCGTGTATTTATTTGTGAGATGGGCTTCCTTAAGTTCCTGAAAAGTGTTCATCACTCCCAATGCAAGACGTCTCGCATTGGAGGTGGACACAGGAAGGTCAAGTGCCCTCTTCATCATTTTGCGGAGTATTACCTCAACATTGTCTTCGTCGTGTTTCCGCAATGGTAGATAAGGGACCGAATAGAGGATTCGGCTGATTACGAAAGCATGGGCCAGCCGCACGGCATCCCTACTTCGCAAACCCCCTCTCTTGTTGGAGACGCGACGGACCATACGGCCTACTTGGTCTCCAACTTTGCGGAGATTGTGCAATGTTGTGCCTACTCTTCTTTGGTTATGGATGAAGAGCCCGAGTATTCGAATCTCTTTGGCCTCGTGTATGGGGCCACTTGTTAAGGAGAGATGTATTTGGGTAGCGTCCTTAGGGGATGCCCTAAGGTGCACAACTTCAGACTTGTTGGGTGCGCATTGGAGACCACACTGCCCTGCGTAGCGATCCACTACGTGAGCGGCTGTTTGCAGGCATTCCTCCATGCGCCCTAAGTTCCCCTCTGTGGCCCAGATTGTGATATCATCAAGGGGGAGCGGGTTCTCGCCCTTCCATATAGTGTTGATGTATTTCAGAAGGGTCTCATACGCCTGGTCAGGGAGATTGGCCAGCAGTTTAACTGTGACTTTATCCCGTCCAGGCGCAGTGCCTCTCCTCATTTTGGTCAGGGCTGCTTTTAGATCAAATAATTGGAACGGTTGGTCCAACTCAGGATTATCTTTGCCTGCGTAAAGATACTCCTGACCGCGAGGGTCCTGTTTGCAGCAGAGATACTTGTCCCTAAGTGTCTCTGCAAGTTGTGTTTTGCTGCCCTTGAAATTATGGAGTGGTGGTTGTAATTGGCGCTGTGTTTCGCCCCGGGTCTGCGCGGGATCTATAAGGCTGCGGAAAAGCCTCCAAGTGTTCTTGCTAATGATGTGGGCGAAGGCAGCGGAGCTCTAAACGACCTTTTCTTCAGCCATTTTCTCCGCACTTCGGTAGTGATTTGGGGAGAAGTCTGACGTACAATCGTCGATTACGGTTTCACTTCAAGTGCTAGCGCAAAAAACAAACGGTACGCTTTACTTACAGGTTATATATATTTTAATCTTTGCACACTGCTAAATGCTGAAAAAGTAGTTCAGCTTCACTTTATCGTACTGCCGGGTGCAAATACGGTGTACATCATTCCAACCTTCGTTGAGACAGCATGACAGCACTATTTAACGCACCATGCACTGTGCAAGCTGTGAAGACAGGCAAACCTGTCGCCGTTATGAAAACAAATATCAATTTACTGCTTTCAATCTGTTCAGCTACAGCTCTGAAAAGTACCAAAAGTCATTTGCAAAGCCAGCAAGCTAACAACAGTGCATGGAATATAGGAGCTTTTCTTCCCAACAGTACACTGGCCGTGCTGCCTGTTGTGAGCCGAATGGAATATTCTCTTGTCATTTTCGCGGCACGAGGGATAGATGTATATATTGTTTAATGAGTGAACGTTTAGCACTTATAAAAAGCTCATTTTTCATCAAATGTTTCACAGAATAATAAAAGTTACCATTCTGAAGCCAGCTGCCAAATATGAAAATCATAAAAGTCTAATTTACTCTTAAAATGTTATCTAAGCACTGCAGCCAGCTTCCCGGCCATAGAACGTTCACAAAGTTTCGGACGTTTTCGGCACTTCATAGTACCTGTATTAGAGCAACCTAGGCACGCATTGACATATAGGCATCATCAAGTGGGCAATATTTAAACGCATGCACTCATGCCGCCGGTATCCCGAAATTTCCAGCCAGTTATTTGCAGGTTTTTTTTTTCATAACGTTATTGCTCAGAAGGAAACATTCAATGTTGCATATGAAGCGGTTGATCCCACTAGCCGAAATCTTAGCCGTTAACAACATAACAGAGTATCAATATAATAAGAGAGTAATTTCGTATTGGCATCCAGCCAAGCGCAGCTATACGGCTACAAAAGAAAGCTATACAGCTTTCTCAGAAACTTCGTAGTTAAGAAAAAAAATTGCTGATGGTTTGGCTCTGGTCAACCCTGGCCGAAAGCAAAAAGCTACATCTCCCTGGCTCCGTTTGTGGTGAGCTACTCACAGTGTCCATAGACCTGGTTCGGGTGTCCACCGAGATATGTGACCGACGTAATTTCCTTAAAACCAACTTTTATTTCACTTTCCTTCCCTTACTGTGCGGTTATGGTGTCCACCGAGATATGTGAGACAGGCGTAATTTCCTCTCCTTCAAACCAATTTTCATTTCATTTTCTTTCCCTTACGGACGCGGTTCGGGTGTCGGTCACCGCAGCAGGCATCGCATCGATCACACCTAGCGTTCCGCTGAATGCGTCAGAGTGCACCAGCGTTTTATGCACAACCCACATTCATGACCTGCGCATGCGATGTCGACAGACGCTTTCCCACTTGACCGGAGTTCAAGGTCAATGTTAAAGGTCATGGTCAAAGTCGAGATGGATGGTGTAACAGCCACTGGGTACGCTGCTGTAGCTGACGTCATGTGTCGAACCTGACTACCACAAGTTATGCTCATGGTTTGACCTCTACCTACATTCAAGGTCAAACTTGCGGCCCCGCTGACGGCTCCAAAAAGCGGCGTAGTAAAGCTTTTCGCTTTAAAATTCATCCTGGTCCGGTGCTCCAAACCCGGGCCCACCGCTTCACCGGAGCAGTCGCTCTACCAACTGTGTTAACCAGGATGCAAGCTTATGGCAAAGCGAGAGCTAATTGATCAATAACTCGAAGTGAAAACAGTTTTGGTCAATATCTTGGCGAGTTGTCGCCACCGTATGTTCCTAGCCAACTAATCAAAATTAAAATTTTATTCGAATCATCACGAGACCACTGATTACCTTTTTGCAACAGACTTTTCATGTAATGGTGGATAGTAAATGCTCGTGTATTTTAATTTCTCTTACAAATTTCTGACTAGTCCTTCGACCTATAAGAGCATACGATTATCTCAAATATATCACGCTGTAAGAAATAGTTGATGCGTAAGCACAGAGTAATAGATGTTATAAAAATGCAATGTAATCCAGCGCTTTGCACGAATCCCAGTGTGTTGCGAACTCTGGCTGGCTAGGGCCAAAGAAAAAAATCATGTCAAGCGCACTTCGCACATGAAAAGATGAGCGGGCAGTCAAACACAGAAGAATGGTCGTTCATAGCTTGAGTGAGTCTAAATGTGACATCATGCATACGTGGTGACCCGGTCATGCGTGGCGCCAGTCTGTTTAGACACACGTACGTTTTGAGCATCCCTGTTTGCGCTCTCTTCTTCTCATTTTCATAGTCAGGAGAGCTCAGCAACATCAAGGTAATCATTGGGGATAGCGACTATAAGATTTGAAAGTACGCACAACAACAAGATTCCTTAACTGCTACTTTATTAAGAACTCAAACATGCGCGATAGTTTGACCCGGACGATCACGCGCAGACCATCAACATGTTTAAAAATTTTGATCGTTTCAATGTATCTAACTTTAAGTATGACACCCTGTCCTTTCGTGCTTTTTAGGACCAATAGCTAATACAAGATTTCAAGGACTAGAGCGCATGTTTACATTTGTACATTTATTAGAATTTCTTCATGAAAGCAATTGTTTCATATTTTCTTCCGTTGTACTGCAATCTCAACTACATGATTCTTAAATTAACCTCTCAGGCAAAGACCAGAAAAAGATGAGCTTAAGCGGCGGTAATTGACGCATGGGTACCTAATGGGGATGTGGAGTGGCACCAAAGGGTCAATGCATGGCCCATTTAGGAGCATTTGCCGGTATAATGTCAATACTCTAGTGGCCCACATGAAAGCTTATTTCCAGTAACGTGTCATTCACGGGCAGGTCTTTTAAACGGGACGTGCAAGAAAAACAAATTTCTGGCAGTTCTAAGCCATAATGCCTGGCAAATATCTAATTGGTCTACTACGGTTGCTGCCTCCTTGTTCTAGTTGCTGGCGCTTATTTCAAAGCTGGCACCATGCCATAATTACAATTTACTGGAAACTATTTTTTTTTCATTTTAAATTTCTTGCAATTCTGAGCCGTAATCTGGCGAATATCCAAACACCCTAATGGCTCTACCAGAGCCTCGGTCTACTACGGTGCTGTCTCCTTGTTCTAGTTGCTGGCGCTGATTTCAAAGCTGGAACCACGCCATTAATTACAATTTACAGGAAACCATGTTATTCATTTCACATATGTTCTTAGCTCGGTTGGAACAAGAAATGTCAGTGCCCCGGCCAAACTGTTCTCTCTATTAAGACTTGGTTGACAAGTAAGCGAAGATTCGGCTTTCTGCTATCAGCGCATTGTTATTTTGCAGGCTTTTATCATATTTTGTTGAATTTGTATCCGTATAGGTTCATGAAACGTGGTGTTTGAGAAAAAATTGGCGGTGGTTTAGCTCTGCCTAAACCTGGAGTGACGCGATAGCTACAGCTGGCCGAATGGAATCTGCTCAGTCGAACTGCGAAGTCGGCCTTTCACCGCTCCGTTTCGCTGGGTGTTCTTTCTCCATCTTCGTCCCACTTGGCACGGCGTATACGCACAGCTGTTACAGCACACGGTTTCGCCGGCGCGCCGCGCCGCTGGCAGCAGCAGCTGCTCTTCACCACGTGACCAGCCACGGCGCCGCGCCCCCGGCAGCTCCTCCGCACCACGTGACCTACCACGTGATGGGCCACGTGACCGTGGCCGCGCCGCCACGGCCACGTGCTGCCGTCATGCTAAAGGCCAGAAATGCTACCGTAATGTAGCTATCGCTACAAAAGTAAATATCTTTTTTCTCCCTAAGGATATCATCCTTTTAGAAAGAAGACATGAATTTTCTCGCAAATTCTTCGGAATTTCCAAACATTGTTTACTGCAAGAAAAAGGAAACGATCCAAATATTGCTTTCGCCATTAACAAGTGAGCATCAAGACACAAACTCAGTTGTACGGCAGTTAGATTTGCAGTGCCGCATCAAAAACTGCTCAATGGGTTTTTAGGTTTTCTTTTCACCTTTTCTCTGGAGCCTGCCTGATTGTGTTGCGGTAACTAAAGGACGCAAATTACCTGCTCCCGACTTGTGGAAAAGGCCGCTGCTTCATATACTGAAGAGAAGGCTAGTTTTATACAAACAACAGTGCGCCCCCGTCTAGCGATATATTCGAAACTTCCAAACAGCTACGATGCTTGCAACTCATATTTTCCTCAATGTTAAATCTTTTGGGTTCCTTGACCCGGTACCGCTTCCCGCTTTTCCATTATCCTCTCCTCCTTACTGCTGTGCGTAAATATTTAACGCTGCTAGGCACCTAACAGCACACTTAACAATAACAAGTAGCGCCAGGGTTCATTTATGACGATATAATCACGATTTGCCAAGAGAATTAATGCGCCCAGACACACTTTCGGCATTTCGCCTGATCGAATAAGCTTAAGGTGTCCTCGCAAAAATATGAAAAATAAACGTGAAGTTAATTTGACACCTGAATTGGTAGGAGAAGTGAAAAGAATTCAATATTTATTTAATGCGCACGCCGCCAGATTAAAGGGAGTCAAACGTTAAGCAGGAAACGCAATTTTCGTAGAGTATTAGCATGTTAGTTCTCATCGTAGGCTGCTTCCAGCGCATAAATGCGGTCACGGATGTCCCCTTGGGAAACCAAGAAGATTGCCGGCTGAAAATGCGGTCCGGATTTCTCGTCAACGAACTTCTTGCTAGGCAACGATATGCTCGCAGCTGCTCCATAAATTGACATGACGAGAGCGCTGTTGTTTTCCACCGATGAAAACACCAACAAGCTGTTGTTGTTTCCTATCAAATTCGGCTCGGTACCTTTCGCAACGCCCCATCGGAAGTTGAGCTGCTTGATCGATGTCCTGATGGGCAAAGTGTCTGGATAACGGAACCGCATGCTCTCGGGAATGGCAACCTCAGTTTGAAGGATATCCTTTACGAGAATAAAGCTATACTGAAAACCTTTTTAGGGACTAAGCTCATCTAAAGTTCTACTACACTGAGCAAGATATTAAAGTTTGTCTCTTTTTTACACTTTACTTGCCACATTTAAAAGAAAACATGACTTCCGCCCGTTCAATGCGAAAGCATTGAAGTTGTCGTGGCCAAAACATTTTTGATGTTCGAGACAATGTTCGAGTCAAAATTCGCTGTTGTATTAAGAGCAACCACGTGATTATATGACGTCGTCACAAGCTGCCAACCGTGGCAGGTGGCAACCTGGCCACCGGATTGTCCGACGCTGCTGGTGGCAAGTAGATTAATGAATGTACGAGAGAGCTCACATTATTTTTTGACATCACCTCAACTTGTCCATCTAGCAGTCAGCAGACTATTTTCTAGACAGCAGCCAAAATAGAGAACCGAACTAAAAAGCTCTAAGAACGTTACTGATACTCTCCAGCACTAATTTTCACCGCAGCAATGTCGGTGTCCCAGACTCTGAAGGATAATGTTTTTTTTTTGCTTTGCTTGCACCTCGGCACGTCTGGCCACGATAGTGGTTCGTTAGTAGTATTACGTCATGCAGGTGAAATATAGAATCAACAGGCAGCTCGAATATCTATATTAATTCGAAAACAGTAATAGTAGAAGACAGACGAGTATGTGCAATGCAAAGCGCGAGAGTTGCAATTTAAACGAAGCATGATCGGCTTCGGCGATAACTTATCGCTCTCAGCCTCTTTCGGGTCACGGTTTTCTTTGCTGGGTCGCCGGCATTTCTGGCGACCATATTAGTTTGATAATATAGTATCAATTTATGAAAACATCGCTGTGCAAAGCATAGAGCTCGAAAATGTGTATATTAGTCCAATATCAGAGTTAGTTTAGAATACGCCGATGTTCAATGCACAGCTCGATAATGTGTTCCAGTTTAACACGAGGCGTAATCCACTGCGGCGAAGGCCTGTGCTCTCATGCAGTGGCAGTGAAGCTGGTCTTCTCCTGCCGCCGCGGGTTCGAATCCTAGTCTCGGCAGTGTTTGTTGTTTGTGATTATTTATGTGTGGCATGGCTCGGTTACAGCAATGGCGGCGGCGCAGCTCAATCCAAGAATTAGGAGCCTGATATTTAAAATAAAAAAAATCTGACTTATGCAAATTCCATGACCACCACAGCTTAGAGGGATACCTGCTACTGTAGCTAGCAGTCCGAATGTGGTGGCTGATGTAACAACAATTGCGAATAATTGGAGGTGAATACACAAAGAAAAATGAGAAATCTAATGCTGTCGCGTGGTGCTCTGGAGGTGAATTCAGCGCCGGTTATTTATTTATGTGTTTATTAATTAATTATGTATTTATTTATTTTTAATTATTTATTTATTTAATTGTTTTTATTTGCAGAATTCTATTGCCACCCATGGGAATTATCTGAGGGAAGAGAGTTTTAGAAAGATATAATTTTCAAGTAATTTGCAGGATCGCACAAAAACGCACAAAAAGTACAAAAAGAGTCAGAATCAAAGTAATACAAAACAATAAACACAAAACAAATGAAAACATATTACACTAATAAATTTAGCCGGGAATAAAAATCATGGTTATCGATGGCTGAAACACAACCTTCTGGAAGCAAGCACTGTTTTCGGAAAAA
Source organism: Amblyomma americanum (assembly GCA_030143305.2). Classification (NCBI taxonomy): domain Eukaryota; kingdom Metazoa; phylum Arthropoda; class Arachnida; order Ixodida; family Ixodidae; genus Amblyomma; species Amblyomma americanum. The sequence goes on from JARKHS020006459.1 coordinate 18,977, forward strand.
AATGAGTTTGCAATAATGTTCGTGGCTCAGTGGTTAGCGCGCTCGGCTACTGATCCGGAGTTACCGGGTTCGAACCCGACCGCGGCGGCTCCGTTTTTTTATGAGGCAAAACGCTAAGGCGCCCGTGTGCTGTGCGATGTCAGTGCACGTTAAAGATCCCCAGGAGGTCGAAATTATTCAGGAGCCCTCCACTACGGCACCTCTTTCTTCCTTTCTTCTTTCACTCCCTCCTTTATCCCTTCCGTTACGGCGTGGTTCAGGTGTCCAACGATATACGAGACAGATACTGCGCCGTTTCCTTTCCCTCAAAACCAAATATTATTAATAATGTTCGTTTTGCTGTCATCTTCGCGCACCTTTTTGCAGTGGTTGTGGCGAGTAGAGGTGTTGGTTGGCTACGACAGATAGTTGCGCATGTCAATGCCTGTTTTATTATAGAAGATAGTGTGGAAGAACTTCAGCCTTAAACTTTTTCGTCTTCCACTTAATGTTTTCCAACCCAGCACGTTCATTGTCTGGCTGATACTTTGAAAAGGGTTATAATTATTGTAGACGAAGCGCGTAGCCTGATTTTGCAATTTTTCAAATTAATGGATCAAATAGTGCAAATAATCCATCCATAATACAAGATAGATGTGACGTGCTGACATTAGTGTTTATTCAACATCCTTGGACGCTCATTTGATATCTATACGAATAAAAAACTTCTTACTTGCTTTAGATATTGAATGCTGGCTGTGTGCGTTTCATTTAAATTTCTGGGTTAAATAAACGGCAAGGTACTTGCATTCTGACAAGTTATGTTTTCAACTTTTATTGACTTTGGGGTTCGAGCTTATCATTCGAAAAACGGACATGATTGTTTTCTTGAATGATTTTGCTAATTATTTTTTCTTTTTCTTACACCAATTGCTTTTGTTTCTCGTGAAGACAACTAGAAAATGCAAGTGTAACTCTTATTTTCGCAATATTTGACTTGTGACCTGTCGTCGAATCCTACTTCAAACATCCAAGTTCGTCACCCAAGTAGACATAATTTGCAGTGGGGGCTATACTGTAACAATCGTGGACCCACCGAGCCAAAATAACTTGGAGAGCCTTCTTGATCACAATCTTAATGAAATAAAATGTTATTGAGGTTGCCTGCAATGCCGTCCACAGTTAGTGTATAATGTTCTCTCTGAATAGAACCGGATCGATTGCCCTTATATGACATGCACAAGTAATCACCTCTAGAAGGTCAGTGTGCCTTTCATTCGATTATCATATAACATTAAATTATACAGACCCACTTATCCTCGGTATTCCGCCCGTTTTTCTCCCCTTATGCACCTAATTCATTTTCTCCTGTGGGCCTATTTGCAAATATTTCGGGGTGTTTTTGAATGTTTCTAGGTTAACTAAGCAGCGAATTTTGCAGGTCCTCAGATCTGAAAATCTTCCGGTCAACTCTGATTGGTGCACTGCTGGTCACATGTTGTTGACGACGTCAGGACCCAACTGATTCATTCACAGATGGTGGGGTGTCTTCAAACCGCTGCTGGCGCAGTGGTGCCGCGCTTACCCTTACAGGAGGCGGCTGTTTCAAACACAGCCACCAGTAGTGCTTCTGGAACGCAGTTTCCTCTGCCAGAGCTCCCGTAGGCTCATGCACACGACCATCGTGGGCAAGTGGGAACTGAATTAAATTTGGCAACTGTGGGCAGTTTGCTCACAATCCGGTGGGCAGCTTCCTTCACAAAATATTCTTTACACAGTCTATAGACTCTCCATAGACTTCTGTCTGTAAAGTCTATGAACTCTATAGACAAACCCAAGAGAACCGTCTATAGGCACTACAAATGTTATAGGCCGTCTAAAGACAATCTGTAGATTTATGGCCATACACTTATAGAAGACTTTTGTGTATAGACAGTCTATAGATTATGAATAGACAAAAATAAATATCTGTAAGTAGGCAATAGTGTCTATAAGAAGTCTATAGACTGTCTATAGACCATTTTTTAAGGGTTTCTACCTGGCACGGTGAGAAGGTTTTAATGATGCCAAGAGTTCACGTGACCTCTCTTCTCCAATGAGAAAATTTCGTAGCAGAGAAGATAGAATTTTTTGCGAGACGGCAATCTAAATCCTAGTTTAACACAGTGAAAAGCTGGGCTGGTTCATTCATGATCTTGTTGCGATATGATATCGTATTAATAATGCTCCCTTGTTGAAAAATACGAAGGCAGTGGGAAACTACGACTGTGGCCGCGTCTATTAGCGTTCAAGGAATTGAACCCTTAGGAGGACGTTCCAGCGGCCACAAGCGAGGCTATTTTGTTTGGTTCAAAATACAGTCCGCGAAAGCCGTGCATTGAGGGTGCGCTCTAAGTAATGCTAGCATCGAAACACGTCAAAAGGTCATTGTTTACAGGCGTTCTGCATGGCTGTAAAGAGCAATTGTGAAGTGATGAGGAAGTTGCCACGAATCCTCTGCATTAAAGCTGTCCTTGAATCATAGCGCACGATATTCAATCCTGTAGGGAGCAAAAAACTAATTGGCTGTTCGCTCTAAGAGTTACACAATTGAGTTTCCCTAAAACCGAGTTTCAAGCTTAGAAATACTCTGCCAAATGGCATAGATCGTGTTGCGCAACCATACAGCCGGTAATACAAAACATCCAACTTTTATGGATCATTGGAAGCGTCATTGGGTTCGCCATAGGCGAGAGTGCGTTTTCTCTTTTAGCCTGCCTGCCTGCCTGCCCTGCCTGCCTGCCCTGCGTGCCCTGCCCTGCCTGCCCTGACCTGCCCTGCCTGCCCTGCCTGCCCTGCCTGCCCTGCCCTGCCTTGCCTGCCCTGCCCTGCCCTGCCCTGCCCTGCCCTGCCCTGCCCTGCCCTGCCCTGCCCTGCCTGCCTGCCTGCCTGCCTGCCTGCCCTGCCTGCCTGCCTGCCCTGCCTTCCTGCCCTGCCTGCCTGCCTGTCTACACTGCCTGCCTGCCTGGCCTGCCTGCCCTGCCTGCCTGCCTGCCTGCCTGCCTACCCTGCCTGCCCTGCCTGCCCTGCCTGCCCTGCCTGCCCTGCCTGCCCTGCCCTGCCTGCCTGCTTGTCCTGTCTGCCTGGCCTGCCTGCCTGCTTGTCCTGCCTGCCTGCCTGCCCTGCCTGCCTCCCTGCCCGCCCTCTCTGCCTGCCCTGCCTGCCTGCCTGCCCTGCGTGCCTGCCTGCCTGCCCTGCCTGCCTGCTTGTCCTGCCTGCCTGAACTGCCTGCCTGCCTCCCTGCCCTGCCTGCCTGCCTGCCTGCCTCCCTGCCTGCCTGCCTGCCTGCCTGCTTGCCTGCTTGCCTGCTTGCCTGCCCTGCCTGCCTGCCTGCCTGCCTGCCTGCCTGCCTGCCCTGCCTGCCTGCCTGCCTGCCTGCCTGCCTTCCTCCCTGCCTGCCTGCCTGCCTGTCCTGCCTGCCTGCCTGCCTGCCTGCCTTCCCTGCCTGCCTGCCTGCCTGCCTGCCTGCCTGCCTGCCTGCCCTGCCTTCCTGCTTGTCCTGCCTGCCTGCCCTGCCTGCCTGCCTGACTGCCCTGCCTGCCTGCCCAGCCCTGTCTGCGTGCCCTGCCTACTTGCCTGCCTGCCCTGCCTGCCTGCTTGTCCTGCCTGCCTGCCCTGCCTGCCTGCCTGCCTGCCTGCCCTGCCTGCCTGCTTGTCCTGCCTGCCTGCCCTGCCTGACTGCCCTGCCTGCCTGCTTGTCCTGCCTGTTTGCCCAGCCTGCCGGCTTGTCCTTCCTGCCTGCCCTGCCTGCCTGCTTGTCCTGCCTGCCTGCCCTGCCTGCCTGCTTGTCCTGCCTGTTTGCCCAGCCTGCCTGCCTGCCTTCGTGTCCTGCCTGCCTGCCCTGCCTGCCCTGCCTGCCTGCCTCGCTGCCCTGCCTGCCCTGCCTGCCTGCCTGACCTGCCTGCCTGCTTGCTTGCCTGCCTGCCCGCCCTGCCTGCCTGCCTGCCCTGCCTGCCTGCCTGCCTGCCTGCCCTGCCTGCCTGCCTGACTGCCTGCCTGCCTACCTGCCTGCCTACCTGCCCTGCCCTGCCTGCCTGCCTGCCTGCCTGCCCTGCCTGCCTGCCTGCCCTGCCTTCCCTGCCTGCCTGCCTGCCCTGCCCTGCCCTGCCCCGCCCTGCCTGCCTGCCTGCCGTGCCTGCCTGCTTGTCCTGCCTGCCTGCCCTGCCTGCCTGCCTGCCTGCCTGCCCTGCCTGCCTCCCTGCCCTGCCTGCCTGCCCTGCCTGCCTCCCTCCCTGCCTGCCTGCCTGCCTGCCTGCCCTCACTGCCTGCCCTGCCTGCCTGCCCTGCCTGCCTGCCTGCCTGCCCTGCCTGCCTGCTTGTCCTGCCTGCCTGCCCTGCCTGCCTGCCTGGCTGCCCTGCCCGCCTGCCTGCCTGCCTGCCCTGCCCTGTCTGCCTGCTTGTCCTGCCTGCTTGCCCTGCCTGCCTGCTTGTCCTGCCAACCTGCCCTGCCTGCCTGCCTGCCTGCCTGGCTGCCTGCCCTGCCTGCCTGCCTGCCCTGCCTGCCTGCTTGTCCTGTCTGCCCTGCCTGCCTTCTTGTCCTGCCTGCCTGCTTGTCCTGCCTGCCTGCCCTGCCTGCCTGCCTGGCTGCCTGCCCTGCCTGCCTGCCTGCCCTGCCTGCCTGCTTGTCCTGTCTGCCCTGCCTGCCATCTTGTCCTGCCTGCCTGCCCTGCCTGCCTGCCCTGCCCTGCCTGCCTGCCTGCCTGCCTGCCTGCCCTGCCTTCCTGCCTGCCTGCCTGTCTGCCCTGCCTGCCAGCCTGCCTGCCCTGCCTGCCTGCTTGTCCTGCCTGCCTGCCCTGCCTGCCTGCCCTGCCTGCCTGCTTGTCCTGCCTGCCTGCCCTGCCTGCCTGCCCTTTCTGTCCTGCCTGCCTGCCTGCCTGCCCTGCCTGCCTGTTTGTCCTGCCTGCCTGCCTGCCTCCCTGCCCTGCCTTCCTGCCCTGCCTGCCTGCCTGCCTGCCCTGCCTGCCTGCCTGCCTGCCTGCCTGCCTGCCTGCCCGCCCTGCCTGCCTGCCTGCCCTGCTTGCTTGCCTGCCCTGCCTGCCTACCTGCTCTGCTGGCCTGCCTGCCCTACCTGCCTGCCTGCCCTGCCTCCCTGCCTGCCCTGCCTGCCTGCCTGCCTGCCCTGCCTGCCTGCCTACCTGCCTACTTGCCTACTTGCCTACCTGCCTGCCTGCCTGCCCTGCCTGCCCTGCCTGCCTGCCTGCCCTGCCCTGCCAGCCTGCATGTCTGTCTGTCTGTCTGTCTACCTGGACCTGGTCCTCAACCCAACCCTGCCTTAGAAGGGCAGTGGCTCTTTTCTCGACCGTTGAGGCATTGCTCCACGAGTAGTGGGAGGACTATGATCTATAGGAATCAATAAATATGGGACTCTATGAACCTAGAGAATGGCCAATTTCGCACATATGGACATTAACCCATTTTTAATAATAATAATAATTGGTTTTGGGGGGAAAGGAAATGGCGCAGTATCTGTCTCAAATATCGTTGGACACCTCATATATCATATATCTCAAATCATATATCATATTGATATGTCTCATATATCCTATATGATATATCATATATATCATAGGATATATATCAAATATCAAAGGATATATATCATGCCTCATATATCGTCATTCGAAAAAATTCCGTCCGTGAACATATAATCAAAGCACCGGAACCGAAGTGAGATATTTTAGTAGAACCCGTTCTTGAGCAAGTTGGTTCATAGCTTGAGTAGATGAAGCGCACAAAAACACAGCACACAAGAAAGGAAGACACGAGGCAGGCTCTTCTCGTGTCTTCCTTTCTTGTGTGCTGTGTTTTTGTGCGCTTCATCTACTACACCGAAGTGAGAACCGTACAGCTTGCGCACCTATTCGCATTTTTCGTTACTATGCAAACGGATCATTTTTTTAATTTTTCTATCAATGCCTTTTCAGTATGAAACAGTTTGTTTCATTAATAGATTATCGCAGTACCTGCCGTACCAAAATCTTGTGCTGACCTTTCGCTCCCCGTGGCATGCATTTCACTCCAGTTGCAAGTTTCCGACGTGATTACTAACGTTTTTTTTGTACAGAGAGCGCCAGGTGAATATATAACTCAATTATCACGATCTTATCCGCATGGCGTCTAGTTAGATATTCTTGCTCTATGCTGAATGTTTCTACTTCAATTGTGTTTCCATGTTATCTGCTGCCATTTCTCTTAAAATTGTGTTGAAGTAATCCTGTGCCTTGCTCAGATTACAAGAGGGATTGAAAATATTCGAGTACTTTATTATTTCTCCTATCATTAGTTGTTAAGGGCGTGTGTATCTCAACTCCCGAAAGTTTGGTCGTGTAGGTCGGCGTTATGTCCTGCAGAGGGGAGGAAAACAGGGATGAAAGGCGGGCGGAGAACTCGCGCATATGACCGAATAGCATGAAACGATATCTCTTATGGGCGCTGAGTGCGCCAAGTGGGGCTACGTCGCTTGCGCTACGGGTGGTCGAATGCTTGCTTATTTACCACCGTCTTGCGACACTAGATGCCGAGATGACAAGAAGGCCGCACAGATTTTGCCTCCTCATGTCAGCAAGTTTTTGCAGCAACAATGGCGTGTGAGCGGCGTGCCAGCGGTCAACCGTGCAGAGCAGCGCACGTTCGAATGTGCTCATCTAGGTGAGCATGACCGCCCTCTCATTTTGTCGACAACAGATCACCTCGACATCAAAAGAACCTCAGCTTAGCGGACGCATACTTGTGCAGAAGTGTGCCGGATTATCGGTTGCCTTCCGATGACGCAGTGGCAGCCGCACGGCTTGGTGTAGAGCGTACCTGGCACTTTGTACCAGGCATACGGTACGCCTCCCCTAAGCTGGAAATATGCCATCCTCACGCGTTACATAGAGCAAATGTGGCATATTTAAGTTCTGTATTTGAGAAACACGAAAAGGTAGAGTGAAGAATCACGCGTGTGAAATTCAACGCGACGCCATCGGCTTGACTTGCGATGATGACCGCATTATCTGATATGAGGAAACACCAAAAGAAGCCACTTTAGGTAAGGAACTTCAAGCACAGATGCAACGTATTTTCGTCGATGGCCGTTGAAATAAGCATTGCCATCATTTGTTACTCAGTATTCACATAGACACAGTAGCCAATAATAGGTGTCGCTCAAATTGGCGTTCGAGTGAAGAACCAAGAATGCAAGTTCTTTTTTGTTATATTAATTTCGAAGATGCTACATCATTTTTAACATTTGGAATTTTTTTATATAACAGGGTAGACTCTGATGTAGTTTAAACCATCCATTGTTTACTTCCGTACAGATGCACATCGCAACCCCTTGCTAGAAGGCTTACGATGGTTGTGCACACTAGCGATCGCTCACTGTACATCCGACCTTTTTGCCGCCATCGGAGTATGTGCCCATCCATTGTTCTTTCATACTGACCGGTAACAAAACGCCTGATCGTGACGCACTACAGCGTGAAAGACGTCCCAGATGAAATCCGCCATTAAATCTTCACACATTATCGGGAATCGTAATATGAGTGGCAGCAATAAATCTTCAAAAACAACGCCTCCCAAAGCAAAATGTGCGAGAGTGCCACTAATTGCACCATTAAACATAGGCGCGACGCCAAAAGGAGTGGATATAATTATGTTTTAGAAATGTCACTTTAACCTTTAATCAATTGAAGACTGTTTTCTGATGGAACAAAGCTCCAGTAAAACGCACCTCATGTAGCTCAAAGCGTCTGCTCTCCATTTACCCACTGTGTGTTGTTATGAGAGTTTCATGGAAAGCATGGACATAGTGAAGAACTATTTAAATTAGAACAGAAGGAACGCACTCCGGCTTATATTGAAAGTCTCAGGATGCTTAATACAGGTCAAAATGCTGGTGGCTAAAAAACAACTTGTTCGCAAAGCGAAATACTGCTCTCTAGCAAAGAATTTTCATGGTTCAAAGTCGGCGCAGTGAACCGAAAGTGGGTTCATTTCTGGTGAAGCGCTGCAAAATGCAAAGCATGGCGTTTTTCTACTGGAAGGCTTTCTAAGTTTTCCATATTGATCAAATGTGGCCGAAACATAGTGGCTTTGTCACACCCTACTCACCTCTGTACAAATACAAAAATAGGTATATAGCCCCAGAGAGCACCTGTAGGTAACGTCATTCTGAGGGGTCCTTATGCCAGTGTCGCGCAGAATTAGAAATACCGAAGCATCACTGCTGCTGATTGCGAACTGTAACAAACCACGAATTTTCGTGATTTATACCTTATTGAGAGGGAAGTATTAATGCTTGCTTAGGATGAGGCAATATTTCGCAAGTCGGCCTGCTATGCTACGCAACCATCAGTTTATCCAAAAGCTGCTTCTAAGGAGAATGGAAGAAAGCCCAGATACAGTCATAGGCTCTCTCCGTTGAAATTTTACTTCGTTCCTGCCCCCCCCCCCCCCCAGAAAAGTCGAAACAACAATAATTAGTTATTAATTTATAAAACTATATATTTACTACAATAAAATATCTATCTTTTGATTCTGATCATCAAGAACAAGAAACTTTGTATGTTTGATTGTTTTTTTTTCATTTTTCCACGAATTTTCTCTGATGTTTAATTTCAAACACGATAGAAGCCATCATCAATATTTTCGTGTTGCTGCGCTCAGATGCCTACAGAAAAAAAAAGAATAAAGCATACCGTCAAGCATGAACAACCAATTATGTGCGTCAAGAACTGACTGTGACCACGCCTTATCTTCGTGTACAATGTCACCTTGGATGACACTGCAAGTATGCATGCCCTTTCTCTTCATTAGACGTCACGCTCACTTGTACAAGGTGTCAGCTATGTGATTTATTTGCCTTTTTTCAGAAATAATGGCATTCGTTTCTGGAACGCAGAGCTTAAAGCGCAGAAGCTACGTCAGCGGTTCCAACGCGCTGTTGTGTTACCGATGTTTTTCTTTGCTCCGCTCCCACATACAATATATTAAATTCCTATACGTGCACTGACTTCCTGCTTCTGTATAAGGTATGTCTTCCACCAAAAATGGAAAAAATGTCTTTTGCACATTCTGCACACGTCGTAGATTTATTCACGAATTTTATTGCGAAAATATTCTATAGCCCGTCGGCATCGAAACATGACGTCGGCGAGGGCCAGCAGCAATAGTACTAAAAGTCCCAGATGACGTCGACATTGTATTAAAGAAAACATAACTTCTGGAGATGCAGCAAATCCATCCAAGGAGTTATAGACTGCGCGGCGTGCGCAACTCATGGACCGTAAGGCCACTTTTTCGAAATAATGCTATATTTACGTGATCTGCAATAACAACTTTCTAAAGAGGCCATGTAACGACGATAACTTATATTTATAAATAAAATAGCATAGGCGTTTATTCACGATGGCACGCTAATGCTGTATGTTAAATCATAAAAATTCAGTCATACCAATCAATTGCAAACCTTCTGAGCATCGCATGCCTTTTCGCTCAAAACAGGCGTGTGGCTCCTGCTGCATTATACCAGACGCAGTGTAGGTGATCCCGTGCAATGACACATTTTCATGCGTGAAGTTGATCTCTTTGCGTCTGCACTGCGCCCAAACATGCGACACCTAAACGAAAAACAATAAACGGCGATATATTTCACGCTCTCAGAATGCAGTGAATGGAAAAGATTGTGGTGCATTTGCCTTCTGATCACAATGCTGAAGGGATGTCATTGTATGCTTGAAAAATTATGGCGTAAACAATTTCCACTCCGTAGCAGTTCAAGCAGCGCGACTGGAAGTGTCGCACAAGGTGTCCTTGCACAGCAGTCAAGGTTTAGATTCGGGTAAGACCGAATTTGCCACCTTGGAGAAAAATCTCGTATCAGTATAATTTTGTATTCTTGCCGCCTTGTCTTACTCAAATAAGAAGAGTTAATATTTATAATGAATTTCCTTGATCAGAAACTCAGAAACAGGATGCTTCCCGTGAAAATATATGCTGGCAGTCAATCTCTCTTGGCAATTTTGACCATTGCCGACATCAGGCTGCCACTTCATCAGATACCACTTGGAAAATGATCAATACCGTCCTCAGCCGCGGGAATACCTGCCGTTCGCGCGAGAAAGTAAGCCACCAAGATAAGGAAATAACTGGCAAAGCCTTAGCAGAAAACTTAAATGAATACTTTGTTAATATAGTATCACAGGACTGCACCACTCCGATTCTGCACTCACAAATAAATAGCACTACGGAAAGCCTATTTTTGGAGCCAACAAGCGAAACAGAAACTTATATGACCGTTATGAACTTAAGTAATAGCACTGCGTTAGACGTTAAAATTTTGCAAGTGTGGCCTGTAAAGTATGTTTTACAATTACTTGTCTCGGTACTTGTCCACATCTATAATCTTGTGCTCAAAACCGGTGTGTATCCAGAAGCAGTCTAGAGTGACAGTAATATACAAAAGTGGTAACGGGAACTTAACATCAAACTATAGGCCGATATCGATTATACCCATATTCTCCAAGGGACTAGAAAAGCTTATCTCCTGTCGCGTCACGCGGTTTTTAGACAAACACAACATTTTGAGTGAAGCCCAGTTCACGCGGTTTTTAGACAAACGCAACATTTTGAGTGAAGCCCAGTTTGAATTCAGGAAAAACAAATCATCAGAAACAGCATTATTAACAATAAAAGAGACAACTGTGGAAATAATTGAAAATAATATTTACACGTTAGCACTCTATTGATTTCACGAAGGCATTTGATTCCTTAGACCACAAGATATTATTATCCAAACTATCGTCGTATAGTATACGCGGGAAGCCGTTAGAACTGATAACATTATATTTAACTGGAAGAAGCCAATATGTATGCATAGGCACTACGCGGTCATTCTTACTGGCTATTACATGCGGTGTCCCACAAGGCAGTGTTTTGGGATCTCTTCTTTTTAATGCTCACATAAATAATATTGTTACAATTAATCCAACAGCGAAATTTGTCATTTATGCGGATGACTGCAGCATTCTAATCTCTAGTAACATTGAAGATGAATTAATTAACAATACCAATAAAATACTTGATCAACTCCATATTTGGTCAAAGTGGAATAAACTTAAAGTTAAGTAAAAAAAATCTAAAGCAGTTATTTTCAGGGGAAGAAACAAGCCACTTAAATTTAATCTTATTGTTAAATATGCTGGACAACAACTTGATATTTTAAATGAACATAAGATCCTAGGAGTTAATTTTTCATCTAACCTTAGCTGGGATTCGCAAATTCATAGCCTCTGTAGAAAACTCTCTGCAACAACTGGAGCACTCTCTCGTTGCCGAACACTTCTCCCTACGAAAATAAAGCTGCAAATATATTACGTTCTATTCTCATCTCCTTTAAGTTACTGTAGCCTTATTTGGCTTACTACAACAAAAACAAACATTCAAAAGATATTCGTACTACAAAAATAGGCCATTCGCTATATTGCCAATGTTTCGTTCCTTCACTCGACCCAAATGCTATTTCCATCATACAAAATCGTTAGAGCTAATAACATATATGATTTCCGTATTTTCCGTTCTTTCTTCTTCTCAACTACTGAGCAGAAGACTTTTTTGGTACAAACTTCAAGTCTTACAGCCAAAAAAACAGTTATACCTACTCGTAGTACTAATATATGGCATACTCCATATTTCCACACAATCTACAAATTTCAGTCATTGCAGCACAACCTCCCACATATACTCAATCACATCAATATGCCAAGATAATCTCATTTAAACAGCTTCAAGAATCATTTTCCAAACTATAAGTAGTCGCGTTTCTCATATATGTTTGCTTCACTGACCAATTATTTCTCGTACATCTATGCTATCTTGATTTCAGTTATGATCGTACAAATCTAGAGTTTTATGGAAATATGTATGTATGTTGTATTCTTGGGTCATTTGTGATAATAACTGGAAACTAAGCTTGCTTGTGTTTTGAATACTACTCAGTTATTATTGTATAGTATATGCTATTCTCGATCTATCCATTGTTTCTCTTAACTATTGTTAATAACTATGTCGGCACTGTCTTGTAGAAGTTTTCTGGGCCACGTGAAGCTTTGATTCACAGCTTTAGCCCAGATATCTTTCCAAATTTCTGGTAATATAAAATATGATTTGAACAAGCCAACAACAATGTTTGATAAACTCTTTCGTTCAAGTTTGAAGAATCTGTAACAGTGAACTCGGTAAATCTAATTTAAAAGCTTGCTTGTGTACGTCCAAGATGTACACTCCGTCTACACCTCTCATTGCGCTCAAACTATGTGCTATTTTGGCAATACCAGCTGCCTTTCAAGCCACAGAAAACAACCCGACCGCTTCGTCGTCATCGTTGTCTTTAAGCGGTTGGGCAGGCATGGCCTGCATGGCGACTGACCGGCCGCATACTTTCCTCCTAAGCAGTAACAACACATCTGCTCCAACATTTGAAAGTAACCCCCTGTGACACCCTCTTTTGGTTACCGGTTGTTAAAGTTGGCATTAGCAGAAACGTTCAAACTAAGCAACAGGCGCTTACCTCTGCACTGTTGTAATAAAGGCTCAGAGTACATCTGGCAGATACTCTTAGGTCATTAATGACAGGGCGCCATTATCCGACACAAAGAAAACATAAAACTGCTTTACCTTGCCACTACATATCTATTCGTGAGATAGACTGATGTTGACGTCAAGGCTTCGAATTCAGGAGACTGCAGCGAACTATTTAAAGGAAAATATGTACAACTACTACAGGCAGGAAGAAGGCAGAATGAGTAAGGGAAGAAATGCGAGTTAATGAAATACTAGGGCTCAAATAAAGAAGAAATGGGCATTGGCAGAGAATGAAATGCGGAGAGGAAATGACAGACGGTTAGTTACTGTAATGAAAGATTCAGAGGGTAGCAAAGCAGAAGAGTTGATAGCTGATCTATTTGGCAGGCGTTTTAGAAAAGAACCAGTCGAAAAAAGACGAAGGCTCATAAGGTAGTCTCCTATGGAATTTTCCTTCTTTATACGACTGCACCTTTGCCAATCCCACCGCGTGGGTATGTGCCATATTTACTGAGGCAAAGAAGAAGAAGACAAGCGCACACCTCGAGAATAGATGACACAATTGTCCGTCTTGTCTCGTCGTGTGAGCCTCCTTGTTTTTAGTCCTTTTTTTTAAACTGGTTCCTTTCCGACTTAAAGCCGAATGGAGCAGGGCGGTGATAAAGGGTCAGCCTGGCGCAGCAGTTAAGCAAATCGCTACATGCGAGGTTATGGTGAGCGCAGCAGGCGAGAGACAGGGTTCATTTGAGGTCAACTAAAGAAGTTTTGTCATTCAATTAAAGTAGTTCGCGTTCTGGTGATGATCATAGTGTGCCTGAAGCCTTGCAAGGAAATTAAAAGGTAAAAAACGCATTTGATTAATGCACACATACTTGAGCATTACAAAAACTTTCCCTCCTCATTAAAATAGTTCAAGCTAAATTTCGCACTTCAACAAAAGGCTTGTCTTTAGTTCTATTGAAACCAGTCCCTCATAGCCTCAGTCACTTCGGGACCGTAAACCTTCATAAATACAAGTTCTATTGAAAATTCACCTTTCGTCACTCTCAGGTACATCCGCCACGATGGTTCATTTGCTATATAATTAGGCTGTTCAACCGATGCCATGGGTGTATATTTAGTGTAACCGCCGCATTTTTCAGTTGCGTAAATCCCAGTTCTCGCTTAATATCCCTGTGCAATAAAAATGATAGTACAGGCCAGAGTTATGACAAGGTTCATAAGAAATAGAGCAGTGGAGCAATCGGTAAAATAGGTTTCGTTACACACATATTTTTCTGCAGACGTAGTTAGGATGATCATACTGCTTCTTATGTTGTCAGCCCGAAAAAACGTACCTGCTGAAGATTTCGTGAATTAGGTTTCACCGTAGCTTTCACATAATTCAGCACGTCCTAATAACCTGACACTTTTGGCCTCCACTTCAAAAGGCTGTGTCATGGACTCAAGCAAATAAAATATAACTGTTGCTAATGTTCCGGATTTTAGTTTCAGGTTCGCATACCTTGCACAGAAGATTCATATAAGAAAAAAAAGATTTTGTTTAAAGCTCAAAGACCAAGTAGTAGAAACAGGCAGCTCTGTCAAGGTGACTTACTTCCACGTTACATCACATCAGCAACAGATAAAAGTTGGTGAAGCATTGGCACTATATCAAAGCAATGTGAGGTGTTTAATGTGAATGGCACGTTGACTCATGGCTGTAAAAAAATTGCAAATCATTTTAATGCACATTTCAAGTCTGTATTTACGCAAGATTATGGCAGTTTACCTTTCTGTGATTTTACATAGCTGCCTCCTATATGAGATGTTGAGATAGCTCAAGAGGGCATTATCAATATGGTTCTCAACCTTGAAATTCGAAAATCTTCCAGCCTAGATCGTATCCCGAATGGATTTCTTAAACTCTGTGCGGAATGGGTCTCAAAATAATTACATGTTTTGTAAGTACAATCCTTGCGCCTTGGTCAAGTGCCAAGCAACTGGAAAACCTCCAGAGTCAAGCAACTTCATAAATCATGGAATGAGCAGCACATTCGAAAATACCTACACATTTCTTTAACGTCAAACACTTGTAAAATCTTGGAGCCCGTACTTCACAAACGTATTTTCGCATTCCTTGGGGAGCATCACTTTCTAACAGCTCATTACTAGCATCGCCTTCGAAAAGGCTACTCAAAAATAACTCGATTGGTTCAACTAATACATGACTTCATAAATGCTATAAAAAACGGTAATGAATCTTTTATGAATTTCTGTATAATTTTCGACAGTGTCATTTATAACTTACCTCCTAAATTACTGCATTATTAACTATAAACTACTGCACAAAACTCTTAAAAATCGTCATCTCCTTAAATGAACGTCAGAATACCTCATTACGCGTAAGAAATTTGTTAGTTTAAAATCCCGACTAGGAAAACTTCACGTTGACTTTAGCACTCCCCAGGACTCAGTTTTTGGTCTTCTTCTTTTCCTCCTCTATATAAATGATGTTGCAATAGCTTTTCCTGTAAAAATAAGATCATATGCAGACAACGATGTCTTATACTCAGAAACAAAAAGCGCCAATTGGATCAAGTATTGTTGAATAATACACTTCAGAAGGTTGTCGTCTGACGTGACACTTGGCGGATGTCGGTAAATTATAAAAAAAAAACTTTTATGTGTATTACACTCAAAAAGAATAAGCTTATTTCATTTTCTCAGCTAACAATTTTTCACTCTGAAAAAACTGAAAACATATACCTTATGCTGCGGATAACTAACAGCATGAAATAGAATCAGCACATTGGTTAAGTAGCCGCTAACACTTGCAGTAAATTTTTTTTTAAGAGCCTTATACTGTCCACGATTAATGTCCGTTTACTAGAATGCAACAAAATTAAACTTCCAGTACTCGATTGCGCAGCAATTATCTAGAGTTTTGTTACAAAAACTAACATCAAAAAACGTGAACTTGTGCAGAATAGGGTGCTTCCCTTTATGTAGAATAATTTTTCCCTCGCATCTGTCACTGAACTTTTAAAACAAGCCAACTTGTTGCAACTAACCTAGCGTAATCGAGGTCACGACTAAACTTTATGTATCAGGTTGTAAATACACACTACAATGTTAACATCTCTGCTGTAATTACATTTTCTTCCTGATATGCCCCCAAGCAGAGGTATCGACTCAATATGACACCATTCCGTGTAAAAAATAATTGATTTAATTGTTCTTTTTTCCGAGGACCGTAACTGACTGGAATAACTTAAATATAAGACAGTGACTCAATCTTCCCGTTCTTTGTTTACCGCCGCTGCCTGCTGACGGCGCAAAAGCACCGATATGCCTTTCTTGCTTTTTTTTTCGGTAAATTTTTTTCTTATTTTGTCAGTCCATTGCATTGAAAAAAGAAGTTTGGTTTAGTTATCTGAGACAAATTTGGTCTTCATTTCTTTTTGTTGCCTACGATTATTTTTGTGCTGCATTATATACACACCCAGATGAAATCCCTTGTAAATTGTAGTATCTGCAAATAAATAAATAAATAAATAAAGTAATAAATTTCAGCGCATCAACGCTTGAAAGAAAGCAGAAGTACTTCTAATACTGTTCCTGCTCTCTCTGAATAACTCTCTTGACACTAACCCTGTTAATAATTGGATAAAACGCATCTGTCGGGTCGATGCCAATTTGCCTAATATGAAGGTCATTCGTCAAACCGAGTCAAAGTTTCTTCAGTGCTACCACAGGGTAAAGCGCTACACCCTGTTCTTTTCCTATTGTACGTAAGCAATATATCACATAACGCAGATGTCGCTGTTCTTATGTTTGCTGATGGCGATTACGATTTACACAATGCAAGCGCCTTTAAGCTTAGACCATAAGTCTACTTGTGTAAAACTAACACAGCGCGCATAGAAGCTGTTCAGAGGTGTGAGCTTTTGCAGACTGGTGACAAGGCATGAGCGAAGTGTTACTAGCAGTGCAAAAATTCTAGCACCACTCTTCTCATATCAGCTATCCGTCAGCGAGCTGTGCTCGGGCATCTGCTATACTTGACGTATCGCAGCGACTTTGTCTGTGTGATTAATGGGTCTCTGGCGCTTCGTGTGTGTGCTGATCACTGTAATCTTTTCAGAGATTCTCGATAAACTGGTGACCTGGCAGCACTTTTAACTTCTCTTAACGAATTATTTTGCGCGGGATACGTGTAGTAAGTAGTGTGTGATTTTAAACTCCGGAAACAGTGTTGATTAACGTTACACAAAATAAATATGTCTGTTTTTTCTCCTTCGATCTTACCAAATCACGTAACTAAAGGCGAACATTTACTCGCTGAACACATTACCGAGAAAATTAGGCTGGAACAATACACACTTTTCTAACACGCGTTCTTTTTTTCTTTTCAAGCGATGTTTTTTGCCTCAAGGCATAAAGGTTATGAACTGAGAGATAAGGAGGATTCTTCTTCGGCCTAACGCATACCTTCTTTAGTACACCATAAACTAAAGGCTGCACCAGCAGGTTAAAGTAGAAACATAAGAAACTCCTAAATGGCGAACTGAATACGCTATTGTTGTCTACGATCCGCGTAAGTTAGTATTGTAACGCACTTAATAAGATAAAAAATCCGTGTAATTCAATTTTCCCGAATACAGTCAGCCTGTTTTAGTCTAAGTATTAATGCTGTCGAAATCAATCCCATCGCTAGAAATCATGATGAAGCTTTCTGGATTAGAACTTTGTAGGTATAGTATTCTTGAGCTCCAAAGCAGTCTTGTGCTCCAAAGCAGACTGACACTACAACACCTCACATAACAATATCAGGAACATGGAACAGTGGTCACAAGACATACTTTTTTTACCCATACTTTGTCGATGCCAAAAGTATATGTTTCACTGCACTTTTTTTTTTCGGACAATAATGGCTGCAAAAACTGGAAACCCATAAGCGATTGAAATTCCATGAATCTTCACCACACGGCATTAAGTTTCGAGATACCTTCTTTAAGCAGAAGGCATCGGCAATTAAAAACTATGTCTCCTTCTCAGCCCTCTCAGTTCATACACGCCGACCCGCTTGAAAGAAAAATGAAGAAAACAGGTCGGGACTTTTAACACTCCGCACGCCATCTACCTCCATCCCGCCCAAGTCACCTGGGCACACCCAATGGGAAGGCTCCCCAAACAGCCCACTGACGTCATCATGGTAGGGGCGGCCAAGAATGCGCGGTTACTTGTCTCTCTAATCAGCAGCTAGCTATTGCGGGCAACGATTTCTAAAAGGCAGTTATTTTTAAGCTGTACAATCAACGCAGAGCTTTCAAATTTGACTCCAGATCTAGGTAAGACCACCATTAGAGAGCTGTTGCACTATAATGTGACCATCAATCATACTTCACGGTCCTATTATTTCACAGCCGGATACCAATGCACCGCGACTCTAACATTAGCGAGCAGCGGCGAAAAACAAAAACAAGTTCGCAGCCACATCGCGACTAGTGCCGAACAGTATACAGTGCTTTCACCCCCTTCCCCATTTGCTACTCCCGCCCGCGCACCATCCATTTCCTTCTCTATCTTTTGCTGCTTCATCTCCTCACACTCAGTGCAGACGAAACTGCTCTACTAAGCGATCTAGAAAGTTTAGAAAGTCGTTAGAACTGATGCTTTTGCGAGTTGGTATGCCATATTCAAGAAGAACGCGAATTAGACAAAGAGTGAAGGAATTTCTGCGTGTGTCTTCCTTCAGTCCTTGTCTAATTTTCGCTGTTCTTCTTTAAAATCAAAAGTTCACAGAACAATGGCTCAGTGGTTAGCGCACTTGCAATTTAGCCAGACGAGTCTCATTATATTCCGGCCGCTGTGGCCGTGTTCTGACGGAGGCGAAACTACAAAGGCACGGATAGGGTGCGCGGTGTCAGGACGCTTAAGGAGTCCCACGTGGTGTAAATTTATTAATTCGCATGAGCTACGTTTCAAAAAGTTTGCTTCGAGGCCTCTAATTTGTGGTGTCTGGCCAAACACGAACTGGCCACCAGTACAACACGCCGTGATCAACCGTTATCTTACACCTTCAAGCAACGTCTAAAAGGCTGACCGTTAAATAACGTCCTTCTTTATCTCTGTATCTTGTGCTGTTATTTTCTTTTACCAATACAGCGTTTAGTGCATCATCCTGGCAAAAAACAGCACACACTTTCACGATAAACAGAATTTGAAGGAAGAGATCACCATCGCTGATGTCTCAGTTGCATAAATATGCATCAATGGGGCATCAATTACCGAGACCGTGGTCTTGTAGGGTACCGCTGTAAGTCGCAGATATAAGGAAAATAGGGTGTGTTGTCAGGCTGGCAAATCGCCTAACAGCGGCTGGCTTGAAAATAGGTATCAAACAGGGCGTGTGGAACTACAGAGCCTGCGTGACACGCGTTCGGATGTGCGCGGATGTGCATGTGTACTGTGGCAATGGCTTTGACGATGAGAAACGATCCGCGGATTCTGTGCCATTTCCACCAGGCAAACTCTGGCTACAGCACGAAGACAACGAAACGGCTTTCTTTTATATACATATCTGGTTGTATTCACACGCGTGTAGGGGTACATCAAGACAGCAGTGAAAGAATAACGCAGAACTAGATGTAAAAGCACTAACATCTCCTGGTCATCATCATAATCAGTCTGACTACACCCACTGCAGAGCAAAGCCCCCCCCCCCCCCCATGTCTCTCTAATTATTCCTGCCCTTTGCCAGCTGCCGCCACCGTATCCCCGAAAACTTCCAAATCTTTCAACACTCATTGTAATTCAACGTCCTTGAAAATATTTTCCTCCTGTTCATTCGACAAGGTTATATAGGCGAGGAAATGTTTTCATGGCAATCTCTTTTTGACATTTATAAAGCGCAACTGATGCTGCTTCAGAATTCGGCGAGCTCAAACGAGTCGCATGTACTCAACTGGCAGGTGACGCGTGCGAAGTATTTTCAGGCTAGCATTTGAAATGGCAAGCAATCGGTGATTAAAACTCGAAGCAGCATCTGGCTTCTCCCAATTAGAAAGACAGGATGGGATTCCTTCATCGGCAGTGTTGTTACATTTCGGACTCAGGAACACGTGTTTGAAAAGAAAAAAAATACAATGTTGTTCTAGCCACAGACCGTCGTTTCTTGTTTGGTGTCATCTGACGGCGCGCGTGACGATGTGGCCGAAGGCAGCGGAAGAGTAGCTCTGAACGTACCGGTACTCTCCCCGTTTTTCGGCAATTCGGTAGCGCTGCGGGGCGAAGTCTGAGTTTTAATCGTCGATAACGTCGTCCTTTCAAGTGGTAGCGCAAAAAAAAACTCGGTGCGCTTAACATACATGCTACATAGACTTGAATCTTTGAATAATGTTGAATTCTGCAAACCCTTTTCAGTTGAACTTTAATACTGTCGGTTGCAAACGCGCTGTACATCATTCGAACCTTCGTTAATACTGCACGACCGCAGTACACAACGCCCCACTTACTGCCAAGGCAGGCAAACGTGTTGCCGTTTTGAGACAACTATGAGTTTACTCTTTTTAATCTTTTATGCTACCGCTCTGAACAGTTCCGAAAGTCGTTTTCAAAGCCAGGAAGTCAACAACAGTGCATTCAATATTGCGGTTTTTCATCCCGACAGAGAACTGGGCGTGTCGGTTGTTGTGCACCGAATCCAATATTTCCTGACCGTTTCCGCAGCACAAAATCTGCATAGCCTAACTTGCGGACAGTCTACGTCGGATGAATGTATTTATTCTTTAAGAAAGAAACGTTTAGGACTAATCCAATATTTTTATTTTCCGGCGGATTTTTTACAAAAACAAGTAAAAAGGACCGTTCTCAAGCAAAAAGCCAAATATCAAACTCCTAAAAGCCTAACGTACACTGAAGATGTTATCTAAGTACTACAGCCAGTTCCTCGGGCACAGTACGTTCAGGAAGTTTCGGACGTTCGCAGAACTTTAGAGTACCTGTAATAGAGCAACATAGGCACGCTGCTGCAGTGGACATATACATATAGGCATCGTCACGTATTCAATTTTTAGACGCATGCATTCATGCCGCCGGCATCCTGAACATTCTTGTCAGTTATTTCTAGCTTATTTTTTTAACATAACATTTCTCCTGAAAAGGAAACCTTAAGTGTGGCGTACAAGGCAGTTGATCCCACTATCCGAACACTTACCGCTTAACAAAATTACAGAGTATCATTGTATTCACGAGTTTTATGTACGTAGTCAACTGATTAAAATTTCAAGTTTTTTTCGGTTTACCAGGACACCGCTAAATACCTTTTTGCAAACCAACTTGTTACACGCAGGTAGATAGTGAATGTCGGCGTATTGTAATTTATCTTAGCAAATTTCTGACTAAGGCTTCGACCTTGTGCGATTATATTCCTAGGCATATCACACTGAAAGAAATATTTGACGCACAAGCACAGAGTAATAGACGTTATCAAAATGCAATATAACCCAGCGGTTTGCGCGAATCCCAGTGTACATGTATTGCGAACTCTGCCTGGCTATGTGGCTAGCTTGGACCAAAGAAAAAAAAATCATGTCTAGCACACTTCGCACATGTTAAAATGTGAGGGCTGTCAAACACAGAATAACGGTTGTTTATACGTTGATTGAGATTCAAGGTGACACTGTGTACGAGGGTCATGCGTGGCGCCAGTCTGTTCTAAGTGCAAGCACTTTTTCAGCATCCCTGCGTGTGCTCTCTGCTTCACATTTGTACAGTCTGCTGAACATAGCAGCAGGTATGTAATTATTAAGGATAGCGGCTATAAGATTTTTATTTACGCATAACAAAAAGATTCCTTAACTTGTACTTTAAAGAGAACTCGAACAATACCGGGCTATGTCAACTCACTCAACTCACTCTATTAAGGTGGGGATGACAAGTAAGCGAAGATTGGGCTTTCTGTTGTTGGCGCGTTGTTATTCTCCAGCCTCTTATGATATTTCTTTTATTTTGTATCCGTATTGGCGCGTGAAACGCAATGTTTGAAAAAAGTAAATATCATTTTTTCTACCTCAGCATATTATCCTTTCTGAAAGGAGATAGATGTATTCCTTCGCAAATACCTCAAAATTTCCAAAGATAGTTTACAGCCAGAAAAAGGAAAGGGTCGAAGACGCGAATGCAGTTGTGCGGCAGTTAGTTTTGCAGTTCCGTGCCAAAAAGTGCTCATGGAGTTTTTGGTTTCGTTTTCACCTTTTTTTCTGGAGCGTGCCTGATTATGTTGCGGTAAAAGTAGGCAAATTACCTCCCCAAGACTTGTGGAAAAGGCCGCCGCTTCCTGTATTGAAGAGAATGCTAATTTTATACAAATAATGTTGCGCCCTCGTCTAGCGATATATTCGACACCTAAAAACCGTTACGGTGCTTGCAACTCATATTTTTCTCAACGTTAAATCTTTTCTGTTCCTTGACCTGCTAACGCCCCCCCCCCCCCACATCCTACTTGCTGCTTTCCATAAATATTTCACGCTGCTAGCCACCTAACAACATACATAGCAATAATAAGTAGCACGCAGGGTTCCTTGATGGCGACATAATCACGATTTGCGAAGAAAATAATGCGTCCTGGCACACTTTCGGTATTTCAGCTGATCAAACAAATTTAAGGTGTCTTCGCAAAAACAACAAGAAAAATCGCGGAATTATTTTGGCAGTTGCATTGGTAGGAGAAGCGAAAGGAATGAATTACTCATTTTTCTTCCCGTGCCGCCCGGTTAACGGGAATCAAACGCTTAGCAGAACACGCAATTTTCGGAGAGGATTAGCACGTTAGTTCTTATGGTAGGCTGCTTCCAGCACATCAGTGCGGTCAGGGATGTCATTTGGGAAATCATGCAGATTGCCGATTGAAAATACATTCCGGATTGCTCGTCGGTGAACTTCTTGCTAGGCAACGATATGCTCGCAGCTGCTCCATAAATTGATCTGACTGGAGTGCTGTTGTTTTCCACGGAGGAAAACACCAACAAGCTGTTGATGTTTCCTATCAAATTCGGCTCGGTGACCTCTCGCAATAGCCCAACGGAAGTTGAGCTGCTTGATCGATGTCGTGATGGGCAAAGTGTCTGGATAACGGAACCGCATGCTTTCGGGAATGGCAACCTCGGTTTGAAGGATGTCCTTTACGAGAATAAAGCTATACTGAAAACCTTTTTAGGGACTAAGCTCATCTAAAGTTCTACTACACTGAGCAAGATATTGAAGTTTGTCTATTTTTTGCACTTTTCTTGCCACATTTAAAAGAAAACATGACTTCCGCCCGTTCAATGCGAAAGCATTGAAGTTGTCGCGGCCAAAACATTTTTGATGTTCGATGCAATGTTGGAGACAAAATTCGCTGTTGTATTGAGAGCAACCACTTGATTATATGACGTCGTCACAAGCTGCCAACCGTGGCAGGTGGCAACCTGGCCACCGGATAGTCCAACGTGGCTGGTGGTAATTAAATTAATGACTGGACAAGCGAGGCCACGCGATCTTTAACGACATCAGCAAAACCTGTCCATCTAGCAGTCAGCAGACTAATTTCTAGGCAGCAGCCAAGATAGAAAATCGAACTAAAAATCTCTAAGAACGTTACTGATACTTTCCAATACTAAATTTGACCGCATCAGTGTCGGTGTCCCAGGCTCTGTAGGCTCATTTTTTGCTTTGATTGGACCTCTGCATGTCGGGCGACGATAATGGTTCGTTGGAAGTATTACCTCATGAAAACAACGATGTACAATGTACAGGCGGCTCGGATATGTATATTAGTTCAGAAACAGTAAAAGTAGAACAAAAGGATCATGTGCAATGCTCAGCGCGAGAGTGTTGCAATTTAAACGAAGCATGATCGACTTCGGCGATAACTAATTCCTCTCAGTCTCAGTCGGCTCACTGTTTTCTTTGCTGGGTCATCGGCTTGTCTGGCGACTGTATTGGTTTGTAAACAGTATCACTTTATATAAATATCGCTGTGGAATGCACAGTGCTCGAAAATGTGTATATTAGTCTGATAGCAGTATTAGATTAAGAACACGACGATGTGCAATGCACAGCTCAATAATGTGTTGCTGTTTAACACGAGGCGTGATCCGCTGCTGGGATACCCTGTGATCCCATGCTGTGGCAGGGAAGCTGATCTGTTCTTGGCACCGCGGGTTCCAATTCCTGTCTCGGCAATGTTTATTATTATTTCATTATTTATTTGTGGTTTGGCTCGGTTACAGCAGCGGCGGTGACGCAGCTCAACTCAAGAATTTCTGGCCTAAGGGCTGCGAGTTAAAATCCGAAAAAGCTGAAATATGCAAATGCCGGCACCATCATAGCAGAGCGGATGCCTACTGCCATATCTAGCAGTCCGGATGTGGTGGTTAATGGACGAAATATTGAAAATAAATTGATGCAAACACACGCAGAAATGCTCAACATAAGCAGAGACAAATGAGAAATGTAATGCTGTCACATTGCACTCTGGAGGTAAATTCATCTCCCATTTATTTATTTATTTATTTATTTATTTATTTATTTATCCAAATATATTTATTTACACAATACCTACGTCGCCCATAGAAATTATCCTAGTGAAGGCGGTTTTAGAAAGATTTAATTTTCCGGTAATTTGCAAGAACGCACAAAAACACACAAAGCGTACAAAAAGAGTCAGCATCAAGGGAATGCAAAACAATTAACACAAAACAAATGAAGACATATTGCACTCATAACTACAGCCGGGAATAAAAATCATGGTTATCGATGACTGAAACACAATATTCTGGAAGAGAGTTCCACTCTCACTGTTTTCAGAAAAAAAGAGTTTGCTATAGCGATCGTTTTGCAGTCATGTTCGCGCACCTTTTTGGAGTGGTCGTGCCTAGTCGAGGTGTAGGTTAGCTCCGAGAGATAGTTGCGCTTGTCAATGCCTGTTTTATTATGAGAGATAGTTAGGAAGAATTTGAGTCATAAATTGTTTTCTGGCGCTTAAATTTTCTCAACCCAGCACGTTTATTATCTCGCTGATACTTTGAAAACGGTTATCATTATTGGAGACGAAGCGCGCCTCCTGATTTTGAAATTTTTCAATCGAATGGATCAATTAGTCCTAATCGACGATAGATGTGACGTGCAAAATATAGTTTTTTCTTTAGCATCCTCGGACACTGATTTGAAATTTACGGGAATAAAAACAATGTCTTACTTGCCTTAGATATTGAATTCTGGATGTGTGCATTCCATTTCAGTTTCTGGGTGAAATAAACGGCAAGTTACTTGCATTCTGACACGTTATGTTCTAAGCTTTGGATTGTGTTTGAGGTTCAAGCTTTTCATTCGAAAAACAGACATGATTGTATTCATGAATAATTTTGCCAATAGTTTTTCTTGCACCAACTGCTTTCTTCATGTCATCATTAAAAAGAAAATGCAGTATTATTGAGGTTGCCTGCAATGCTGTCCACAGTTAGTGTCTAATGTTCTCTCTGAACGGAATCGGATGGATTGCCCATATATGGTATGCATAACTCATCACCTGTGGATTGCTAAAGTGCGTTTCATTCGATTATCATATGGCATTAAATTAATCAGAGCCACTGAACCACAGTACTCCGCCCGGTAGTCTCCCCTAGCGCACTTCATTCATTTTCTTATGTGAGCCTACTTGCAAAAATTTAGGGGTCCTTTTGATTTTTCTGTGCTAACCAAGCAGCGAATTTTGCAGGTCACTTGTTGTTAATGACGTCAGGACCCTCTTAATTGCATTCACAGATAGTAGAGAGTCTACATACCGCTACTGGCGCAGTGGTGCCCGTTTAAGCAATTCGACACTGCCCCGACAGAAGGCAGCTGTTTCAAACACAGCCATCAGTACTGCTTGTGAAGTGCAGGTTCCTCTGCCAGAGTTTCCGTAGTCACATGTACACGGGCATGGTGGGTAGCTGGTAGTTACATTTAATTTGATAACGGTGGGCAGTTTGCTCATAATCCTGTGGGCAGGTTGCCACCTGCCACGGTGAGAAGGTTGTGTTGATGCCACGAATTCAGGTGACCTCTCTTCCCCAATCAGATAATTTCGTAACAGAGAGCATCAAACTTTTTTGTGAGACGACAACCTAAATGGTAGTTTAACAAGGTGAAAAGCTGCACTGGGTGGTGGTACCGTATTAATAATGCTTCCTTGTTGAAAAATACGACTGCAAAAGGGAAACTACGACTGTGCCCGTGTGTATGGGCGTTCAAGGATTTCAACCCTTCGGCAGACGTTCCAGCGGCCACAAGCGAGGCTGTTTTGTTTGCTTCAAAACACAGTCCGCGAAATCCGTGCATTGAGGGAGCACGTCCAAGAAACGCTAGCATCGAAACACGTCAAATTGTAATTGCTTACAGGCATTCTGCACGGCTCTAAACAGCAACTGCGAAGTGATGAGAAAGATGCCACGAATCTTGTGCATTAAAGCTGGACTTGAATCCCAGCAAACGTCATTTAATCCTGTAGGGAGCAAAAAACTCATTGGCTGTTCTTTTTAAGAGTTCCTCTATTAGAAAATTGGGTTTGTCTAAAGCCGGGTTTCAAGCTTGGAAATACTCTTTCAAACTGGTATAGTTCATGCTGCGCAGCGATTCAACCGTTATTACAAAACTTTTGTAACTTTTATTGAGCATAGTGAACGTGATTGGGTTCACCATATATGCAAGAGTGCGTTTTCTTTTTAGCCCGGTAGCACTTATACTGACCAGTCCCCGCATTTTGCAGTTGCTGCCTGCCCTGCCTGCCCTGCCCTGCCCTGCCCTGCCCTGCCCTGCCCTGCCTGCCCTGCCTGCCCTGCCTGCCCTGCCTGCCCTGCCTGCCCTGCCCTGCCCTGCCTGCCCTGCCCTGCCTGCCCTGCCCTGCCCTGCACTGTCCTGCACTGTCCTGCACTGTCCTGCCTGTCCTGCACTGTCCTGCACTGTCCTGCCTGTCCTGCACTGCCCTGCCTGCCCGCCCTGCCTGCCCTGTCTGTCTGTCTGTCTGTCTGTCTGTCTGTCTGTCCGTCCGTCCGTCCGTCCGTCCGTCCGTCCGTCCGTCTGTCTGTCTGTCTGTCTGTCTGTCTGTCTGTCTGTCTGTCTGTCTGTCTGTCTGTCTGTCTGTCTGTCTGTCTGTCTGTCTGTCTGTCTGTCTGTCTGTCTGTCTGTCTGTCTGTCTGTCTGTCTGTCTGTCTGTCTGTCTGTCTGTCTGTCTGTCTGTCTGTCTGTCTGTCTGTCTGTCTGTCTGTCTGTCTGTCTGTCTGTCTGTCTGTCTGTCTGTCTGTCTGTCTGTCTGTCTGTCTGTCTGTCTGTCTGTCTGTCTGTCTGTCTGTCTGTCTGTCTGTCTGTCTGTCTGTCTGTCTGTCTGTCTGTCTGTCTGTCTGTCTGTCTGTCTGTCTGTCTGTCTGTCTGTCTGTCTGTCTGTCTGTCTGTCTGTCTGTCTGTCTGTCTGTCTGTCTGTCTGTCTGTCTGTCTGTCTGTCTGTCTGTCTGTCTGTCTGTCTGAGAACTCGCGCAATGAACCGAAGAGCATGAAACGTTAAAGCTTACGCGCGGTGAGGGCATCAAGCGCGGCTACGTCACCTGCGCTACGTGTGGTCGAATGCTAGCTTCTTCACCACCGCCTTGCGACACTAGATTCCGAGATGACAAGAAGGCCGCACAGACTTTGCCTCCTCATGTCAGCAAGTTTTTGCAGCAACAATGCTGTGTGAGTGGCGTGCCAGCGGTCAACCGTGCAGAGCAGCGCACGTTCGAATGTGCTCATCTAGGCGAGCATGGCCGCCCTCTCATTTTATCGACAACAGATCACCTCGACACCAAAAGAATCTCAGCTTAGCGGGCGCATACTGGTGCAGAAGTGTGCCGGATTATCGGTTGCCTTCCGATGACACAGTGGACTACACGGCTTGTTGGAGCACGTACCTGGCACTGCGTACCAGGCATACGCTACGCCGATCCCCAAGGTGGAAATATGCCCATCCTCACGCGTTGTATCTAGCAACTTAGGCATATTTAATCTCTGTCTTTGAGAAGTACAAAATGTTAGAGTGAGGAATCACACGCGCGAAATTCAACGGGACACCATCGGCTTGACGCGCGATGATGACCGTATTTGTAATGAGGAAACACCGAAAGGAGCCACTTTAGGTGAGGAAGTCCAAGCGCAGATGCAAAGCATTTTCATCGACGGTCGTTGGCATAAGCATTGCCACACTTTGTTCATCAGTATTCACATAGACACAGTAGCCATTAATAGGTGTCGCTCAAATTCGCATTCGATTGAGGAGACAAAGCTGCAAGTTCTTTTTGTTAT
Organism: Amblyomma americanum; assembly: GCA_030143305.2. Taxonomy (NCBI): domain Eukaryota; kingdom Metazoa; phylum Arthropoda; class Arachnida; order Ixodida; family Ixodidae; genus Amblyomma; species Amblyomma americanum. The sequence continues at coordinate 46,898 of JARKHS020006459.1, forward strand.
ATTAATTTTGAAGATGCTACATCATTTTGAACTTTTGTAATTTCTTTTATATAGCAGGTTGGACACTGATGTAGTCTAAACCAGCCACTGTTTACTTCTCGTACAGATGCACATAGTAATCCTTTGCTAGAAGACACGGTGGCTGCGGACACTAGCGATCCCTCTCTGTACAGCCGACCTTTTTGCGGCAATCAGAGCGTGTGCCCATCCATTGTTCTTTCATAATGACAGATCACGAAACGTCTGATCGTGACGCATTAGAGCGCGAAGGACGTCCCATATGAACTGCGTCATTAAACCTTCGCGCATTACCGGGAATCGCAAGATGCATCTCAGCTATAAATAATCAAGAATGAATCCTGTCAAAGGAAAATATGCGAGATGTGCCACTAATTGCACCGCCAAACTTAAGCGCGATGTAGGGAGGAGTGGGTATAATTACGTTTTATCGTCGCTTCAACCTTTAAGCAAGTGAAGAATATCGTTTGGGGGAACAAAGCCCCAGTAAAATGCACCTCATGCAGGTCAAAGTGTCTCTTCTCCAGATAATGACTGTGTCTTGTTATGAGAGTTTCCTGGAAGAGACGGACATACTGATAAGCTTTTGAAAGAACGCCCTCCGACTTGTCTTCAAGGTCTTCAGGCTCAGAATGCTTATTAGAGGTTAGAAAAGTTGGTGGCTACAGGAGAACTAGTTCGCAAATGCTGTGTTCTAGCAAAGAATTTTCATGGTTTAAAGCTGGTGCAGAGAGCTGAAAGTGGGTTCATTTCTGGTGAATCGCTGGAAAAAAGCAAGCAAGGAGTTTTTTTCCCTGGAAATTTTTCTGTTTTCCCTATTGTTCAAATGTGGCCGAAAATAGGGGTTTTGTCACACGCTACTCATCCTTGTGCAGAAGTACGTCTATAGCCCCGGAGTACACCTGTAGGTAACGTCATTCTCAGGGGTCCTTATGCCAGTATCGCGCAGAAGAAGAAATCCCGAAGCATCGCTGCTGCAGACCCCGCACTTAACGAGACAACATAACATTTCGTGCCATCTGAGGCCAACAGACGGGGCAGAAATTCCTGAAGGATTGATACTTATTTGTAAGTTGTAGTTGTAGGCCATTAAAGTGAAAATATTTGACGGTAGCGAGATGTGCGTCACGCACTCCGGTGCGGTGTTAGGGGTCTGTTTTATGGCTATTTCGAGTCGCAGTGTCGCACAGTTTCCGGGACCGCATGCTAAAAGTTTTAGAAGCGAAGTTCACAGGCGAGATGTTAGAATCTTGTGGGAAGTGTACTGGCGCACCGGAGTACCCTCTAAAATCACGTGCAAGCTTTTGCGCTGAGCTCGAGGGCCGGATAATGAGCTGTTTAATTTTTGGGGCGGCGCGGCTCAAGCGCCACTCCTGTGTTACTGCCGCTCTGTTGACTTCCCCTGGTATGACTAGTGAAAGTGGGGCTTGCGTGTATTTTGTAATTCTTTCTTTTTTCTTCTACCTGATATGAAATTATTTTTTTTTTGGGGGGGGGGGGGAACTAAATTGCGCAGTGTCTTTCTCACATATCGGCGGACACCTCAACCGCGCCGTAAGGGAAGGGATAAAGGAGGGCGTGAAAGAAGAAAGGAAGAAAGACGTGCCGTAGTGGAGGGCTGCGGAATAATTTCGACCACCTGGGGATCTTTAACGTGCACTGACGTCGCACAGCACACGGGCGCCTTAGCGTTTTGCCTCCATAAAAACGCAGCCGCACCGGTTGGGTTTGAACCTGGAAACTCAGAATCAGTAGCCGAGCGCCCTCAGCACTGAGCCACCGCAATGCTTGATCTTCCTGGACAAGTGCGAGAAGACCAGCGATTAGTTAGCATCGAGATTTCTGTGCGAAAATCAAAAGATGGCGCGCACGAGAGAGAAAGCAGTTGGTTGATGTCAGCAGTAGGAGACAGTCTTATCGCTTGTCGCACTGAGGCGATGCTGACGGCGGTCTCCCCTGTGCAGACTCTGGCCTATAGTGCAGCAGGAGGCAGACTCCTCGCTCGTTGGGGGCTCTGGGTTGAATCCGCTAGCCTACGACCGCTGAACTCCTAGCCACCTACTGAATTTTTTTTTTTCTGATGCTGGACGCACCTAACTGTTTGAATAGTTGGATGCTCATTGACGTGGGCACACGCAGTTTCCCGCTTGCAGGGCATTTTTGTAGGCGTTAGCATCACTTATTTCTTAGGTCTCGTCATTTGTGCACAAGGATTGTGGGTGTAATTATTCGCAACATGCATGTTACAAATGTGGGTTTGGAAAAAGCGTCGCTAATAATAACAAGCCTGCAGTTCTGAAGCAATCAAGCTCGCGTTTTCCCCTTATCTTCATGGTAGCCTTTGAGCTAAAAACGTGGAAGTGGCATTTTTTGGTTATGGGGATGAAAACCTGAGCAGGCGCTGTCATTATATTCATTAGCATGTAAGTTTAGATCTGTTGTGTCCTTGAATAAAAGATTTTTGTGCCAGAATGAAACTTATAGCGGAGAAGGGTAAATTTTGTGCGAAAATGAAGCATTTCCGACAGCGGTTTTCGTTAGCCTACCTTGTGCGGCTGCTATAGACGGAACGCTGTTCACGCAGGTATTTTTCGATTGCAGCGTTGCGAACGGTCAGAAAGAGATAAAAAACAATAACAGTTGTGTGTTGTTGATTCTTTGAAAGAAAACAACTCCATTCATCTATTCTTTCCTATATAATCTCTTTACTGCAGCATTGAGCGCTTTATTTCGGAACAAAGAAAAAGTGGCCGTGTGTGAGCTCCGGAACGTTTTTTAAGCTTGCAATTTGCTTTGTTTTCAAAGTTCACATTCGTGATCACTTTTATCTACTACAGGTAATTGCCATTGATGGGGTAACGGCCATTCACGACGCGTCCGCGCTGGGCTCGTGCAAAAGCGGCTTCACGAGAGGTGAAACTCCAAACATCTCAAACATCCCAAACATCAATACGAAGGCGGGAAAGAAGCAGGCTGGCGACCAGGTGGTAGTCGACTATGGGCTAGGTTCTAGGAATAACAGGGGAGAGCTATTAGTAGAGTTCACAGGTAGTTCACAAAATCTTCCGCAAACGAGAGAACAGGAGTGGACCTAGTCGAGCCCCAATGATGAGACTTAAAATGAAATGCACTTTATACTATGCGCTCACCCTGCCACTGTGCAGGATGTGGAGGTCGTCGGAAGGGTGCGGTGTAGCGACCACCAAATCAATGGCTATCGAATTAGCCTAGGTTTGATGAGGGAACGGAAGCAAGAAGTGAAGCGGAAGCCTACTAACGAGCAAAGTAGAGGAATTCAGGATTTCGCTGCAGAACAGATATTCGGCGTTAACTAGGGAAAACGATCTTAATATGCAAACAATGAATGATAATCTTACTGCTATAATTCCGGAGTGCGTCGTTAAAGTAGAGGTAGGAGGGTTCGACAGGATACCGGCAAGCTATCGCAGGAGACAAAAGATCTGATTCAGAAACGCCAAAGCATGAAGGCGTCTAGGCCTCGAGACAAAATAGAACTAGCAGAGCTACCGAAGTTAATAAATAAGCGCAAGAAAGCCGACATAGTGAACTTAAATATGGATAGAGTTGAGCAGGCTCTAAAGAACGGAGGTTGCCTAAAAGCGGTGAAGAAGAAACTAGGCGTTGGTAAAAACGAGATTCATGCGTTAAGAGACAAGGAGGGCAATGTCATTAGCAATATGGAGAGGTAGTCAAATTAGCCGAAGAGTTCTACACAAAATTATACAGTAGCCAATGTAATCATAACGTTAATTAGAGAGGCAGTAGTGAACAGCAATGCGTCATCCCGTCAGTAGCGAAACAAGAAATAAAGAAAGCCTTAGGAGCAATGCAAAGGGAAAAAGCATCTGATAAGGATCAGATAACAGCAGATCTGTTGAAGGGTGAAAGGGGGATTGTGCAAGACAATTTAGCTACCCTGTACCAGCAATGCCTTAAGACCTCGACCGTTCCAGAAGCTTGGAAGAACGCTAACATTATCTTATGTCATAAGAAAGGAGACACCAAGGACTTGAAAAATTACAGGCCATTCAGCTTACTGTCCTTTGCCTACAAGGTATTTATTAAGGTAATCGTTAACAGAGTATGCGCTACTTTAGGCTTCAGTCACACAAATGATCAGGCAGGCTTTCGTAAAATATTCCACAATAGATCATATTCACACTATATATCAGGTAATAGAGAAATGCGCAGAATATGACCAACCCCAATATATAGCCATTATTCATTACGAGAAACCATTTCACTCAGTGAAAACCTTAGCAGTCTTGCAGGCATTGCGGAATCAGGGTGCAGAAGAGCCTTACGTGAAAATACTGGAAGATGCCTACAACAACCGCACAGCTACCACAGTCCTCTATTAAATAAGAAATAAAACTCCAATAAGAAAGGGCGTCAGGCAGAGAGACATGATCTCGCCAATGATATACGCCGCCAGTTTACAGGACGTATTCAGAGGCCTGAATTGCAAGCAGCTGGACATGGAAGTTAATGACGGATACCTGAATAATCTGCGATTCGCTGATAACATTGTCTTGCTCAGTCGCTCAGGAGATGAATTGCAAAGTATGATCAGTGAGTTATACAGGCAGAGCAGAACAGTGGGTCTAAAAATTAACATGCTGAAAACGAATTAATGTTCAACACTCAAGATACGGAACAGCAGTTCACAATTGATCACGAGATGCTGGAAGTGGTAAGGGAATATGTCTACTCAGGGCAGGTAGTTACCACGGATCCGGATCATGAGAGGGAATTAACTGGAAGAATACGAATGGGGTGCAGCGCATACGGCAGGTTCTCTCAGATCATGAATGGCAGTTTATCAATATCCCTGAAAAGAAAAGTGTCAAACAGCTGTGTCTTACCGGTACCCATAAATGCGGCAGGAACGTGACGGCTAACGAAAATGGTTCAGCTTAAGTTAAGTACAGCGCATCGGGCTTTGGAAAGAAAAATGGTATGTGTAACGTTAAAAGACCGGAAGCTGGCAGAGTGGGCGAGAGAGCAATTGCGTGTTAATTACATCCTCTTCAAAATCAAGAGGAAGAAATGGGCTTGGGCAGGACATGCAATGCGAAGACAAGATAACCGGTGGTCCTTAAGGGTAAAGAAGTGGATTCCCATAAAAAGCAAGCGAAGCATGGGCCGGCAAAAACTTAGGTGGACGGATGAGATTAAGACGTTTGCCGGCATGCGGTGGGCGCAGGTTGGAAAGGACTGGGTTAATTGCAGAGACAGGACAGAGGCCATTGCCCTGCAGTTGGCTTAGTCAGGGTAATGATGATGATGATGATTTCTGCAAACGCGTCATGCTCTTAAGACAGGCATAACTGTCCCCCTCCAATTTTGTTTTCGTCCTGCATCTCCATCTTGTTACGAAAGACGTGCCACCAAGCCGCTGCACTTTGTTTTCGGATTCCGAAGACCTTGCGGCCTCGCGGGGGCTTGCGGCTGGACGAACCAAGCCGGGATTCTGCGAAACTTCCCTTTTGTCTGGAACGGGAAAAATTGTGCGTGCTGGTAATCTGAGCCGACTGACAGTACGCGTCTAAAGTTGGGAACGTGAATGCGGAAAATACCGAGTAATGGCTAGTAATCCTTGCGAAAATGCCACGTGAACCGAGCGCTAGTAAGTGAAAGTGTCGTGATCACATTAGCGACGCTCCACCGAATGGAACCTAGTATTGCGTCATCTCTTAAGTTGAGCATTCCTAAAAGGGCGCCTCTTCCTGTGTAGCTCCCGCAGAAGGAAACTGAAAATTCAAAAGTGACTACTAGCAGAAGAAAGGGTTATTCTCGGCATTTAACAGTGCCACTTTTTATGCCAGGCCTGAACATTGGGAAAGGGTTCGCGCTTGACGTGAGAACAAGTAGTGTCAGGCACAAACGTTTGCGGGTCGAGAGTTCTAGGAAAAACGCTTATTGTATCTTCACCTCACTACCAAGTCGTCTGATATTGTATGATGGCATTAAAGGATAAATGCTCCTTCCTCTGGTAGCCATGTCAGGCGACTAGGTTGCGCGGTGGAGCTACAATAGACGTTTTTGCAAGAACTGGCGTCTCGCAAAATTTTGTCCTCGACAGTACATTGGAGCGGAAGTACCTTTAGGATAAGCAGAATACACTTTCCCTGTGGTCGAAGATGGTCGCGATGGGGGAACCTGGCTTGCGGAAGGGAAGCCGAGCTTGTTGCTCTTTTAGGGTTTCCCGTCTCGAGTTGTCCGGACCCCTGCGAATGTTTCCTGATATCGAAATACTCTTGGGGAACGAGGTCCGCTTATTTAGAATACTGCAAGTGCTCGCCTTCTACCCAGTCGTCGAAAGGATCTCGACTAGGTCTGCGCTAAATTTGGAATCACACGCGGTCTCCAAACCAGACTCAAAATCCAATATCTCTTTCTCAGCATTTCAAGTTCGTCCCCCTGCAACAAGTTATTTCTCGCTTCTTCCCAGGGCAGATTAGTACAAAAAAAAGTGCTGTGTCCCCAGCAAGAAGTACCAACAAGCCCAACACCTATTTTCAAGCATGTAAGCCTGAGTGCCAACTAGCGTAGCAATATTTATTTTGAGCACTCTTTTTAAGTTCTCATCTCTCTTTCCTTCTCGACCAATGTTTTTTGTGGTGTCTCCCTGTTGTGCCTGCTCGTTATCGGGCTGTGTGAGCGTAAGCACGAAGCACCGGCTAGCCCGAATTTTTCTTATGAGAATTGCGGAGTCTCACCGGGTGTCTGTTCCTCGGCTGTGGAGTCGCTAAATTGTTTTTTTTTGCAAAATGTATTATTTTGCTACCATAAGCTATGTTCTTGTTTATCCGGAAGGGCACATTTATTAATAATGTTGCTGATTAAGCTTGTTATACCTTAGCGGTGCGGCGGGCCCGGGGCTAGCTATTTTCAGCCTTCTTAGTCAGGCACAAAAAACTGTCCATGCAGTAAGCCTTTTTTTATAACTAGTCGCTCGGGCTGAGGCAATGGTTTTATAATTCATTTGTAGTACATCAATAACCCAATCGACCAACATTTCATGGCAATTAGGCCTGCTCGCTCTGGAATTAACAATGAATCTTTAATGTTTTTATTGTTCCAGTTTCGTTGTTTTCAAGGTATTTTAGCGTTCTTGCTGGCATGTTTCTACCAATGAAAATCTAAAGCTTTTTGATCTGTAGCAATGTCCAACGAGTCCCAAGCCATATTCATTCTTTAGGCGAATATCGAGTGTGTCGTGATCATGGATTCCTATTTTTTTCCCTAACTTCTATGTGCACTTATGTGCTTAGCTGTGCGGAAAATGTGAGCACAAGTACTAAGGAACTTATTTTATTGAAGGCGACGCTACACATGGCCGTGTTTTTTTTTTTCGTATGATATTAGGCGCCCCCCCTTCCGCCCCTCTTTTTAACCGCGGAAGCAGAGATCGTTAACCTTAGGCCCCGGCAGATAATGTTTCGCTTAACTTGCGCAACACGACTCAGGCTCTCTCTCTCCGAAAACGAAAGGAAAAAGCCAGAAACCTAATTGAGTGGTATTATGCACTGGACTGCATAAAAAATGCCAGTTAATTTCATTCAAGTCCTGATGGTCTGATGTACATTACGTAAGCCATGCAAGAATATTTTCCAACCAATATAAAGGCAAACAACCACGAGAAGCTCTGACCCATTGTTTAAATTTTTAAGCAGCTTATTTTTCAATAACTCAATGGATCAGCGTATTGGGTTCTCTATTCTATGTGTTCACTTTGGTAAGAAAGAGAAAAATATACAGTAAGATAGAAATAGTAAACATACAACTCCATGCTACCAAACCAGTCCAAACAAAATACATGAGCGAAATGAGATAAACGGCCGCTAAATAATGCTAAAGGTGCCAATAACAGTAAAATGAAACCGCGCAGCTTGGCGCATTAGGTATTCATAGAGTGCACGGCGTAGCCAGGGAAACGATGCTCGATGTTTTCAGCATATAGCCTTGTTTGAGCACGGAAGTTCAAAGGGTGTGGTTAGGGATTAGACAGTTAAAAGGAAAAAATTATTTCCATGGACTAATTTGGCCTTGCGAGTAATCCAAACATCTAAAACAGCGTGGCAGCAGGATCAGTAAATCGAAGCTCAAATTGAACCAAGAAAGCGGAAACAGATTGAGCAGCCCTTATGGCAAGAACTGCTATCGTCTGTAAGTTTATATCTGCTAACAATTGACCTACGTGGAGGACGCGTTTAAAGGTCCCTCTGGCGACTGGCTTTCGTCACTCACAATATCTACACACGCGTGTCACTACAGAACCAACACTGTACCAAGCAATGTCTTTTAATTGATCAGTTGATGACCCTTTTGGTAGCACTCTATATCCCTGGCACATAATCATGCCACCATTAATAACGAACCACGAATTTTCGTGATTTATACGTTGTTGAGAGGAAAGTTTAAATGATTGCTTAGGATGAGAGAATATTTCGCAAGTCAGCCTGCTATGCTACGCAACCATCAAACGTTTTAACCAAAAGCTGCTTCTCAGGAGAATGGAAGGAAGCCCAGATACAGTCATGGACTCTTGCCGTTGAAATTTTACTAGCGTTCTTAGCACCCAAAAAAGTCGAAAGAGTAATATATATTTGTAATTTGAAAAACGATATATTTACTACAACAAAAATTCGGATGTTTTTTGCCTTGTCAGCAAGACAAAAATTTTGTATATTTGATATCTTTTGGATTTATCAGCGAATTTTCTCTCATGTTGAAATTCAAACAGGATAGGAGCCATCATCAATATTTTCGTGTTGCTGCGCTCAGAAGCCTATGGAAGGTAAAAGAACAAAGCATACGTACAAACATGAACAATCAAGTATGTGCATCAAGAACTGGCTGTGACCACGCCTTATCCTCGTGTGCAATGCCACCTTGGATGATGCAGTAAGTATACATGCCCTTTCTTCTTCACTAGACGTCGCGCTCGCTTGCACAAGGTGTCCGCTATATGATTTATTTACTTTTTTCCCCAGAATTATTGGCATTCGTTTCTGCAACGCAGAACTAAAAGTGCAGAAGCTACGTCAAGTGTGCCAACGCGATGTTGTGTTACTGATATTTTTGGTTCCTCCCACATACAATATATTAAATTTATATACGTGTATTTACTTTCTGCTTCTGTATTTCTTCCTCCAAGAATAAAAAAAAATATTTCTCGCGCATTCTGATACGTCATAGACCTTTTCAGGAGTTTTATTGCGAAAATATTGTACAGCCCATCGGCAATGAAATCCGATGTCGGCGTTTACCAGCAGAAATGGTACCAAAAATCGCAGATTACGTCACCTTGGTATTTAAAGCAAAATAAAATTTCTTCTGGAGATGCAGGGAATTGAACCAAGGACTTATATATATAGCGAAGCGTGGCAACCCATGGGCTGTAAGGCCGCTTTTTTCGAAACAAGGTATTTATTACATTCCATAAATGTTCTATTTGGATTAACTATAATAAAAACTTTGTAAAGAGGCCATAAAATTTCGCTGATATTTCGAGAATAGGCGGTGGAAAGAGTTAGAAGCGTTTAATTACGGCTGTATGCCAATGCTCTATGTTCAACCATGCAAAATCAGAGCATACAGTGACCAATTAATAGCAAGCCATCTTAGCATCACTTGTCTTTTCCCTTGGAACAGGCGTGCGGCTCCTGCTTTAGTTGCATTTAACCAGACGCGTTGTCGGTGATCCTGTTCAATGACATATTTTCACGCATGAATTTTATCTCCTTGCGTCTGCACTGTGCCCAAACATGCCGCACATAAGCAAAAAAGATTAAACGACGATATATTTCAGGCTCCCAAAATGCCCTAAACTGTACAGATTGTGGTGCCCTTGCCTTCTGATCGCACTGCTAAAGGGATGTCATTGTATGCTTGAAAAAATTATGGCGTGAACAATTTCCGCTCCGTAGCAGCTCAAGCAGTGCGACTGGAAATGTCGCACAATGTATCTCTACACAGCAGTCGCCGTTTTGGTTCGGGCAAGGCAAAATTTTCAACGTTGAAGGCTCTTATCTGTATAATTTATTTTTCTTGCCGCCGTGTCTTCCTCAAATAAGAAGAGTTAATTTTTATAAAAAATTCCATTAATCACACAGTACGAAACAGGATGCTTCCCGTGAAAATATATGCTCGCAGCCAATCTCTCTTCGCGATTTTGACGGATGCCGATAAGAGGCTGCGAACATGCTAACAACATTGTTTGCTAAACTCTTTCGTTCAAGTTTGAAGAACTTGTAACAGTGAGCAGGCTGAGTCTATTTCCAAAGCTTGCTTCTGTACGTCAAAATACACACTCCGGCTACACCTCGACTTGCGATCAAACTATATACTATTTTGGGAATACCGGCTGCCGTTCAAGCCACAGCAAAAAGCCCGATGCATACCGCTTCCCCGTCCCCGTCTATAAGTGGATGAACATCCATGCCGTGCATGAAGACTGGCCAGCCGCATGCTTTCCTCCTAAACAGTAACAACACATCTGCTCCAACATTGACGGTAACCACCTGTGACACGCTCTGGTGGTTACCGGTGGTTAAAGTTGGCATTAGCAGAAAGGTTAAAACTAAGCAACAGACACTTACCGCTGCACTGCAGTAATAATGGGGCAGAGTGCATCTGACAGTTACTTTTAGGACATGAATAACAGCGCGCCATTATCCGTCATGAAGAAAACATAAAACTGCTTTACCTTGCCTGTACTTACCTATGGATGAGATAGACTGATGGTGACGTCAAGGCTTCAAATTGAGGAGAGTGCAGCGAACTATTGAAAGGAAAATGATAGATGCAACTATTACATACAAGAAGAAGGCAGAATGAGCCAGGGAAGAAACGCGAGTTAATGAAATACTAGAGGTAAAATACAGAAGAAATGATCATTGGCAAAGAATGAAATGCGAAGAGCAAATGACAGACGGTCACTTACAGTACCGGGATATTCATAGGGTCGCACTGCAGAAGAGTTCATAGCTGATCTATCTGCCAGGTGTTTTATAAAGGAATCAGTCTAAAAAAGACGAAGGCCCACAAGGCAAGCGCACACCTCGAGAATGGACTGACACAAATGTCCGTCTTGTCTCGTGGTGTGCGTGCTTGTTGTTCATTTTTTTTTCAACAGGTTCCTTTTCAAACGAAAGTTAAGTAGAGCAGGGGGTGATAAAGAGTCAGCGTTGTGCAGGACAAAAGCAAATCTGCACCTGCAAAAATAAGGTGGGCGCAGCAGGCGCAAGACAGGGTTCATTCGAGGTCAATTAAAGAGCTTTTGTCTTTCAATTAAAGTAGTTTAGGTTATGGTGATGATCATAGTGTGTCTGAAACCTGGCAAGGGTATTAAAAGGTAAAAAACCGCATTTGATTATTGCTCAGCGCCTTGAGCATTACATTAACTTTCCGTCCTCACTAAAACAATTTTCGCTAAATTTCTCACTAGTACAAATTGCGTCTCTTTAGTTCTATTGAAACGCATCCATCATAGCCTCAGTCGCTTCGGGACGTTAAACCCTCATAAATCCAAGTTCGATTAAAAATTAAAATTTTGTCTCTCTCAGATATATCCGCCCGATGGTTCCTTGGCTATATAAACAGGCTGCTCAACTCAATGTCGTAGGTTTTATTTTTAGTGTCACCGCCGCATTGTTCAGTTGCGCAGATCCTAGTTCTCGCTTAATATCCCTGCACAATAAAAATGATAATGCAGGCCAGAGTTATGGTAAGGTTCATATGAAATTGAGCAGTCGAACAATCGGTAAAATAGGTTTCGTTACACAGATCTTCTTTTGCGGACGTAGTTAGGATGATCGTACTGCTTCTTAGGTTGTGAGCCCGAACGAACGTGTCAGCTGGAGCTTTCGTGAGTTAAGTTTCACCACATCTTTCACATAATACAGCACGTCCAAATAACCTCACCCTTTTGGCCTCCACTTCAAAAGGATGTGTTATGGACTCAAGCAAAACAGAAATAATGGTTGCTCATGTTTGGGATTTTAGTTTCAGGTTCGCTACTTTTGCACAGGTGATCCATATAAGAAAATAAATACTTCCTTCAAAGCTCGCAGACCAAGTAGTAGAAACAGGCAGCGCTATTATGGTGCCTTATTGCCAAGTTACATCGCATCAGCAACAGATAAAATTTGGAGAAGCATTAGCCCAATATCAAAGCAACGTGAGGTGTTTAATGTGAATGGCACGTTGACTCATTGTTGCAAAGAAATAGCAACCCTTTTTAATGCGCATTTCAACTCTGTATTCACGCAAGATAATGACAGTTTACCTTACTGCGATTTTATATACCTGCCTCCTATACCTGATATTCAGATAGCTCAAGAGGGCAGTTTCATAATGGTTCTCAACATTGACATCCGAAAATCTTCCAGTCCAGATGATATCCCGAATGGATTTCTTAAACTCTGCGCGGAATGGGTGTAAAAACATTTGCATGTTTTGTAGGTACAATTCTTGTGCCTTGGTCAAGTGCCAAGCAACTGGAAAACCTCCAGAGTCAAGCCACTCCATAAAGAAGGGAATGAGCAGCACATTCGGAACTACTACAAATTTCATTAACGTCAACCACTTCCAAAATTTTGGAGCACGTAATTCACAAGCATATCTCGGCATTCCTTGAGGAGCATCACTTTCTAAGAAATCACCAGCATGGTCTTAGAAAAGGCTACTCAGAAATAACTCAATTGGTACCAACAATTACATGATTTCGCAACTGCTATAAACAACGGTAATCAAACAGACGCTATTTTTATGCATTCGTCTATAGCTTTAGACTGTCTTATTTATAAACTATATAAACTACTTCATAAATTACTGAATTATAAACTATAAACTACTGCATTATAAACTGATGCTGAAAATTGTTAAACATCATCAACTCATTAACTGGACTTCAGAATGCCGTACTGCACATTAGCAATTCGTTGTAGTTTCAACAAGCAATGCTCAGAAAAACATCCCGTTGACTCCAGCACTCCCCAGTGATCGGTTCTTGGGCCTCTTCTTTTCCTCCTTTATATCATTAATGTTGTTAAGGATGTTCCTGTAAGAATAGAAAGTGCCTCGAATCAAGTATTGTTGAATAATGCACTTCAGAAGGTTGTCGTCTGGTGTGAGGCTTGGCGGATGTCGGTAAATTTTGAGAAAACTGTTTATTTATTTATTTAGTAGTACCTCACAGGCCCCGAAGAGCATTGGGTGAGGGGGGCAAATACAGATGTACATACAGATGGAAAAAAAAAACCATAATATCGGTGCAAGAACGCGGTACAAGTCAAATACAAGAAAGGAACACGAAATTTATACAAAACCGAGTTAAAATAACATCAGACACGAAACAACGTTAAGAACAAATGAAACTGTTGTACATTTCGAACATCACTATGGCAATAAATGTATACATAGATGTTTTTTAAACTCACCAGGATCAATGAAAGAGATTATGTTGTCAGGAAGATCATTCCAGAGTTTTATTGCTCTAGGTAATGCAGAGGAATTAAACGACAGGGTCTTCCCATATATCCGGTTGAAGCTGAGTTGATTGTGTAAGCGTTGTGAAGAGCGGAAAGGTGATGCCAGAGGTAACAACGAAGGACGGGTGTGAACATATTTATGGAATAAACACAGAAGTGAAATGGAGCGACGAATTTCAAGTATCTGTATGTCATTAAGGTATTTAAGCTGGGATACACTTGCGAGGGGACTATAATTGCTAAAAATGTACCGGGCAGCTCTGCTTTGAATGGACTCGAGCATATCTATGAGATATTTTTGATGGGGAGACCATATAGGTGAGATAAATAGGTGAGATTAATATGTATTACAAAAGAATAAGCCTAAATTCATTTACACAGCTAACAATATTTTTTATTTTGATGTAACAGAATCAGGAGTTCCCAAGGGAAGTGTGTTTGGACCATTGTTGTTTTTAATATATGTCAATGATTTAGTTGCGGTTGTTCCTGAAGATGTCTCTGTCAAGTTATTCGCAGACGACTGTGTTGTTTTTAAACAAATTTCATCCGAACATGACGACAGCTCTGTACAAAAAGCAGTTTTTGCGATTGAAGAATGATGTCTGAAATGGGCAATGGAACTAATAGTGAAAAAACTGTTCTCTTGCGTATAACTAGAAGAAAGTCTCCCAGTTTGCTTCCTTACCTTCTTCGCAGCAATACGATTTTGAAAGTTGAGAAATTAAATATTTAGGTGTAACACTTGACAATAAGTTAAAATCGTCGTCACACATTACTAATATTTCTACCGCTGCATTACGAAAGGTATGTGTTTTACGAAGAATGCTAAAAACTGCCCCAGCACAAATAAAAAATTGGCTTACGAAACCTATGTGCGGTCTTTACTTGAATATGCTTCAGTAGTGTGGAACGCATACACGAAAAAGACATAATAATCCTTGAAAAAATCAATAGGAAAGGGGTTAGGTTTATATACAAAAAATACAAAAGGGAAGACTCTCCCTCGCAGTTAATGATCTCAAATAACATTCATACACTAGAAACACGCAGAATGTATAATAGATTGATATTCTTGTTTAATAGTTTAAAAGGAAAAAATAAACTCAAGCTTCCAGAGTGCATTAAGCGTCCTCTAGTGAGGAGGACTCGGGGCGTTCATGAGCATTCACTTGCTCCCCTTTTCGCCAGAACTAACAGTTTTAAATAGTTTTTTTTCCCTAGAGAAGTGCAAGATTGGAATTCGTTACCGGCATCTGTTTTTTCCTCAGAAAATTTTTCTGTTGCGTAACATCGTCTACTTACCTGCTAATATTGTTTATATGTATGTTTTGTATCCGTTTGCTGCTAATATTGTATATTTTTAATATCTTGGCTTTATTCTTTTGCTTTATTCTTTTGGTTTATTCTTTTAGTGTCCGTGTACTGCTAATATTGTGCAATTTTATTCTTTTGGTTATGTAACAATGTAAATTCATTCCTGCTAGGGCCAAGCCGTGGTCTGCAGTATTCTGAAATAAATAAATAAATAAATAAAATAATACAAATACCTTGGCCTGTGGATAAATAGCAACCTGAACTGAAATCTGCATAGTGATTAAGTAGCCTGCCGTAAAATTTTTTGTTAAAAGAGCCTTTTAAACTGTCCATAATCAATATCCGTTTACTACCACACAACACAATTATACTTCCGGCGCAGCAAATTATCTGAAACCCTTTTACACAAACTAACATCAAAAAGATTGAACATGTGCAGGAAAGGGCGGTTCGCTTTATGTAAAATATTTTCTACGTCGCGTGAGCCACAGAATTTTAAAACGACCCAACTTTCCGCAACTAACCTAACGTAATAGAAGTACCGACTAAAGTTTGTGTATCAGATTGTAAATAGACGCTACAATGTTAACATCTCTGCTGTAATTACATTTTCTTCCAGATATTCCACCACGCAGAGGCATGAACTATTTATGACAGCATTCCGTGTAAGAAATAATTGTTTTAAATGTTCTTTATTTCGCCGGACAGTAACTGACTGGAATAACTTAAATATAAGAGAGTGGCTCTATCTTCCCGTTCTTTGTTTACCGGCAGTCTGTGCTGACGGCGCAAAAGCTCAGATATGTTTTTTTGCTTATTTTTACCGCGCACTTTTTGCTTATTTTTGCAGTGCATTGCGTTGAAAAATTAAGTGTGTTTTTGTGAACTGGAACTGTAATTTTGCCTTCATTTCGTTCTCTTACCTGCGATTATATTTGTGTTGTGTTATATACTCACCCTGATCAAATCCCGTGTGAATTGCAGTATCTGTAAATAAATAAAGAAAGAAATTTCAGCGGTCCAAGGCTTTAAAGAAAGCAAAAGTACTTCTAATACTTTTCTTTCTCTCTCCTGATGACTGTCTTTAAAGTAACCCTGTTAATAAATGGATAAAAATATGAGAGGTAGATGACAATTTGTCTAATATGAAGGTAATTTGTCAAATCGAGTCAAAATTTTTTCTGGGCTACCGCAGGGTACTGCGCTACAGCCTCTTCTTTTCCTGTTGTTGGTAAATGGTATATCACATAACGCAGATGTCACAGTTCTCATGTTTGCTCGTGGCTGCAATTTGTAACGAAATTAAGGAAAGTAAAGACCATATCCTAATCAACGCAGTGACTGCTACAGTTGACTGGTGCCAAGAAAAGCAGAGTAGATTTAACTTAAAAAAGGCAGTATGTTAGTGGTAAGGAAGAAAAACAACTTACATTCTGTTTTATTATTGTTCGAGCAGAAATAAGGTCGGTGGGCGAATTTAAATATCTTAGTGTTGCTTTTTCTTCCGACATAAAGTGGGGCAAAGCAGGTTTCACACACAACAAATAAAGCGTTGCCTCGTTTTTCTGCCTGAAACGCTCTAGCCGTCTGCATTCCCTGCTGCTAAGCTGCTGGCGTACCCATCCTTACATCGCCCCATACCTTAATGTGACGTCGTGAGCTGATTCCATCGCACACAGCAACTAATATCGAAACTATGCGTCGATAAGAGGGCAGTTGGATTTGTTTATAATAAATATGAAAGGCACAACTCTCCCAGTGGTATCGTTGTTCAATCTTGTCTCCCCACACTCGGCAGCAGAGCACATTTCTAATGCTTTAAGTTGCTTTACCTGCTTTTGAGTGCAGCCCTGAAAATTGACATAGACCAGCACTGTCTCCCCAATTAACTAGAAGCATGCACAAAAAAACCTGTAAATATCACGGAGAATATGTATTTCATTATGACATATTTACGTGTTCTTTCCTCTCTGTTTGTGTTCTAAAGGATTCGTTTACATCCCATGGTCTGTGGCCATGAATGTCTTCCTGTTTTTGTGTACTTTGTATTTTAAGAGTAAAAGTTAATGTCCGCAATAAGTGCACAAATATGCTTTCAAGAGAATTTTTATGTGCGCGTCACTCATGAAATAAAATCAAAGGCACACTATCAATACAAGCAGTTCTTTCTTCTGCTGGTTTGTTCCAGTAATTAGTTTTCCGCCCCCTGCTGTTCCCATAAGCGTGCCGGTGCTCGAAACTGCAAGTTGTCGTTGTCTACCTCACATATATAAATTATTATTGGCAACAACCTCAAAACAAAAAACTTAATGGTGCACCTCATGACTCACTTTTTCATTTGGATGAATTTACTACTTCATCCTTCCAAAATTGTGCGTGAGGCTAGAAGCTAACCAGAGTTAATATAATAGCAGTCATGTAAATGGTCAAACCAAAGTAATCACTCATTGGGAACGAACACCTACCCGAAAGCGGGAATCAGCGACAAGCACTTCAGTTAACCTGAGCATTCCTCACAATTCTGCGTGCCGTTACTCTGGCGCATGCACGTTACAAAAACCTGAGCTTGTGCAAATGATTTCAAGGCCTTTTGTACACGAGCGTCTCGCAAGTTGCACTCTCCAAAAGTCAAGTTGACTGATTTTTTTTTTCATTGGTAGATGTTAGCAGCAAAAAAAGAAACAAATAAAAAGTTAAAAAAATGGTTGTTTAGAATAACCGAATGTCAGAAACATGCTTGTTACGTAGGCTGAAATGCATTTTGCATATATTACTGCCCTCCATTGCGTGGAAATAGACCAGAGGGAGCATGAAGTGCTGATTCCGAAACAGGTAGTAGTAGCAGTACCAAAAAGCATACAGCTACTCAATGCTTATGATTATTAGTTTATGTAGGCTTCAGATGATAGTATCAGTGTGCGTCGAACAGACCATCATTTGTATCAAGGACACATATGAAAAGGTCCATCAAATTTGCGCTTTTCTGTTGAACACAGCCCTACGCAGGTGAGAGTTTAATGTTGAAAAGTGCGTTCTGCTAGTCGGGAAACCAGCGATTGTCATTCTCTGTGCAGGATGGACCTCGGCATGCCGAGAAAATGAAAAAGAAATTGTTGGAATGCAATGAGGAAACAATAAAAGATCACATATGAAGTTTCTAAACGCCCCTGTTGCAAATGGGAGCCGTAGGCATGGAATCCAGAAAAACTGAGAAATAAATTGCCCTGGAAAAATGGTGGAGTTCCTTACTTGCAAACAATGTTGCACCAGAGCCTCCATCTCCGTATGCCTCTGCGAAAGTTATAACAATAATCCGTAACATCTACAATGATAACGGAAAAAACACAGCTTGCAGTGTGGTAATTTATTTAGATTTACACAATCCGGGCGCCATTAAGCTTGGACCATACGCCAACTTCTGTAAATGTACGTTGGTAGGTCCACCTCCGATATTCGTTTTGTAAAACACCGCGCATAGAGGCTGTCCAGAGGCGTCAGCTTTGGCAGACAGGTAACAAGGCATAAGTGAAGTGTTACTAACAGTGCGAAAAATTCTATCGCCGTTCTTCTCATATCAGCTATCCGTCAGCGAGCTGTGATCAGGCATCAGCTATTCTTGATGTATCACAGCGACTTTGTCTGTGTGATTAATGAACGTATGGCGCTTAGTATGTGTGTTGATTACTGTAATCGTTTTATGATTCCCGATAAACTGATGACCTGACAGCACTGTTAACTTCCCTTAACAAACTATTTTTGCGCGGAATACCAGTAGTAGGTAGGGTGTGATTTTAAACTCCCGAAACGCAGTGTTCATTCCCGTTACAAAAAAAATTTAATCCATATGTTTTTTCTCCTTCGGCCTCACCAAATCGCTTAACTAAAGGTGTTCAATTACTCGCGGAACACATTACCGAAAAAATTAGGATGGAACAATACCCACTTTTCGAACAGCCGTTCTTCGGCCTTACGCACACCTTCTTAGACACCATAAAATAAAGGTTGCACCAGCAGGTGAAGTAGTAACATAAGAGATTCATAAATGGCGGCCTGCGAATACAGTTGTGTTGTCTAGGACCCATACGTTAGCCCCATAACGCACCTAATAACATAAAAACCTGTGTGCTTGGATTTTTCCGAATACAGTCAGCTTCTTTAAGTCTCAGCAGTAATGCTATCGAAATTAATCCCATCGCCAAAATTCACGACGAAACTTTCCCGAATAGAAACTTGTACGCATGGTATTATATAGGTCGAATGCAAACTGCGACATTTTACTGCACCTCATCTAACAACCGGAACATGACAAACTGCGCGTAACGATTTTTAAAAGGATATTGAAAGCTATACGATCCACGCTCAGCTTTTAACTTTGACTCGAATACAAGCTAAGAACACTTCTGCAGACCTGTTGCACTATAATGTGACCGCCCCTATTATTTTAGGGTCATTTTATTTCACAGCCGGGTAGCAATGGGCCGCGCCTTTAACTTAATCGAGCAGCGGCAAAAAACAAGAACAAGCTCGCAACCACCCACACCTTTTCGCAGACGAGTGGACTGCGCCTTCACTCTCTTAGCCCCTTTCTTCTCCTGCTCTCCCACTGTCCCTTTTCCTCACAACCTTTTGCTCCTTCACCTCGTTACACGCAGTGCGTGCGCAACTGCTCTACTAAGTGGTCTAAAAAGTTTAGACTGCAGTGACTCAGTGGTCAGCACCCTCGGCTAGTAGGCCGGAGAAGCCAGAATATATTCTGGCCGCTGTGGTCGTGTTTCGATGGAGACGAAACGACAAATGCGGCCGCGGGCTGCCTGGTTGCAGAACATTTAAAATTTATTACTGTGTACGAGCGACCTTCAAAAGCTTTGTTTCGTGGGCTGCAATCTGTGGTGTCGAGCCGAACATGAACAGGCCATTAATAGTAAACGCCGTGACCAACCGTTAGTTTATACCATCTGGCAACGCCTAAAAGGCTGAACATTAAATAAAGTAATTGTTTATCTCTCTCTCTCTTGCAGTGTTATGTCTTTTACAGTGACAGGGTTTAGTGTATCAGTTGCCGAAATCGTGGACTTCTAGGCACCGCTTTGGTTCGCAGAGATAAGGAAAAGAAGGCGTGTAGTCAGGGAGCAAACCGCTTAAAGGCGGCTAGCTTGATACCTCTCTCGACGTTTGTGCCAAGGAAAGCGTGTTGCAAAATGGCGCCTGCGTCACACGCGTTCTGATGTACGCGGATATGCATGCGTACTGCGACAATAGCTTTGAAGATGACAAACGATCCGCGGGTTTCATGCCTTTTCCACCAGGCAGACTGTGGCTGAGGCACAGGATCAAGGGAACGAGTACTTTGTTTTCTCTAAATATCTGGTTGTGTGCACACACATGTAAGAGTCTCCAAACACAGCGATGAAATAATAACGCAAAACAGTATGTAAAAGCACCAACACCTTCTAGTATCATTGGAGTGTCAAAACAAAATTGATTAAATGCCGCTGTTAATATTTTTCTCCTGCCTATTCTACCCGGTTACGTAGAACAGTAAACGTTTTCATGGGAATCTCTATTCGGCATTTTTAAAAGACAACTGAATCAGCTGCTTAAGAATTCGGCGAGCTGACACGAGTCGCATGTGCTGAACAAGCAGGTGACGCATCCGAAGTATTTTCAGGCTACTGTTTGAAATGCACGCTATCGGCGTTTAGAACTTGCAATGGCTTTCTGGATTCTCCCAATCGCACTACCGCGATGAGATTCCTTCATCTGCAGGGTTGTTACATTTCGAACGCAGGAACACGTGCTCTAAAAGAACGAACGTAAGAACGCATGCTTCAAAAGAAGAAAACCAATGCCGGCATAGGCAAAGACCGCGGTATGTTGTTTGGCGTCATTTCATGGCGCACGTAATTATCAGGCGAAGGCAGCGGAAAGTTGAACTCTAAACGTGCCTTTCTTCAGCGAATTCTGCGCACTCGACAGAGCTGCGGGATGAAGTCTGAGGTTTAATCGTCAATTGTATCTAAATCTCCTGTTCCATCGAAAAAAAAAGAATTGTACGCTTTACTTAAACGCTATAGAGACTTGGCTTTTTGAATATAGATGAATCCTGGAAACGTAGTTCAACTGCACTCTAATATTCTGTCGCGTGCAAGCGCGGTTCACATAATTCGAACATTCATCGACACCGCATGAAAGATCTGCTTAACGCACCACTTGATGTGAAGTTCTGCAAACGTGTGGCTGTTTTGAACGCGAATATCATTTAAGTGCTTTCGATTTGTGACGGTATAGCTCTGATGAGTACCGAAAATCATTTGCAAAGTTAGCAAGCCAAGAACAGTGCATGCAATACAGCAGCTTTTCCTGCCAACAGTACACTGGGCGCGTTGCCTGCTGCGAACCGAATCGATTAAATTTCTGGCTGTTTTTGGGACACGAAACCAGTTAAGAGCTTGCGATTAAATTTCTAAGTGTATCACGCTGAAAGAAATACTTCATATGCAAGCACAGACTAATATAAGTTATAAAAATGCAATATTGCCCAGAGATTTGCCCAAATCCCAGAGTGTTGCGAACTCTGCCTGGCTAGTTGGCTAGCCAAAACAATATAAAAATAAATCATGTCGAGCACACTTTTCGCTCATACTAAAATGAGCGGGCTGTCAAGCAAAGCAGAAAGGTTCTTTACTTTTTGAGTGACGTTCAAAATGACACTGTGCTCCAGGGTCATGCGTGCACCAGTCTGTTCTGGATGCATGTGCTTCTTGAGCATTCGTGTCTGTGTTTTATGCTTCCCATTTTTATGGTGTTGTGAACGTAGCAACGGGGCGGCATTTATCGAGAATAGCGCCTATGATATTTCAACTAGCGCATAACAAGAAGGTTCTTTAACGGATACTTTAATAATAACTCGAATATACGCGATTTCTGGCCCTGAAGATCAGGCAACGAGCGTCAATTTTCTCGAGCATTTTTAGCACTTCCCTGTATCTAAGTTTAATTACGACCCCTTCTACTTTTTGTCTTTTTATACAAGACTTTAAAAAGAATAAAGTTAAGGAAAGTCAAATATAAAATTCCAAAGACAAGAGCGCATGGTTATATACGTAATTTTTTATTTTCTCCTTGGAAGCAATCCTATATTTTTTTGGTTGATCTGCAACCTCAACTAGATGCTTCTTAAATTATTCTTTCAGGCAAATGCCGGAAAAACTTGAGCTTAATCGGTGGTAATTACCGAATTAGTACGTGTTTGGGAAATTAAGTGTCACCAAAAAGTCAATGCATTGCCGATGAAGAGGCATTTCACGATATAAGATCACTACTCAAGTGGTTCTCATGAACGCTTATTGCCAGTAACGCAAGTCATTTGCGGAAAGGACATTTAAAAAGGACGTCCACATAATGCAAAATTCTTGCAGTTCTCAACTGTAATGCCTGGTGAATATGCTAACGTCGCAACGGCTCTACCTGAGATTGCTGGAGCTTATCAGAAATTTGCATCCGTGCCATGAACTATCTTCTAGTGCCAAGCATTTTATTCCTTTTACACACGTTTTAGCCTGCTTGCTACTACAGGGCTAACAATAAATATTGGTGCTCCGGCCACACACTTAACTCCGTAAAGACGGTGTTCGCTAGTAACCGAACAGTTTCTTTTCTGTTATCGGCATGTTTAGCATTATCTGCCTCCATTCTATCATATTTACTATACTGTTCTGCGTATTGGTTTGTAAAGCGTGATGTTTGGAAAAAAGTCACATGTTTTTTTTCTTCTTCACTCAACTATTCTTTTTGGAAAGAAGATAAATAGATTTCTTTGCAAATCCATTAGACTTTCCTATAATTGCATACCGCTAAAAAGCGGAAACGATCCATACTTTTGCTTTCGCGATTAAAAATTGATCATCAGGACTCGAATGCAGTTGTGCGGGAGTTGGTTTTGCAGTGATGGGCATAAAACTGCTGAATTAGATATTGGATTTTGTTTTGACCTTGATTCCAGAGCTTGCCTGATTGGGTTCCGGTAACCAAAGGAGGCAATGTACCTGCCCGTGACTTGTGGAAAATGCACCAACTTCTTCTACTGAAGAGAATGCTAATTTCATAAAAATAAGAGTGCGCCTCCGTCTAGCAATATATTCAACACCTGCAAATACTTACGGTGCTTGCAACTTATATTTTCCTCAATGCTAAATCATTTTTGTTCCTTGACGCGATAGCATTTCCCGCCTTTTGCTTTTCTTCATCTCCTTACTGCTGTGAGTAAACATTTCATGCCGCTGGGCACCTAACAACATACTTAACAAAGAAAAGTACCGCGCAGGGTTCCGTGATGACGACATAATCACGATTTGCGAAGAGAATGTGCCCGGAGATTCTTACGCATTTCAACTGACCATATACGTTTAATCTTTCCGGGAAAAGACACGACCGAAAAGCATGGAATTATTTTAGTAGTTGTGCTGGAGGGAGGGGCGAAAGAAATCAAATATGTATTTGTTCTGTCCGTGCCACCAGCAATAAAAGGAGCTAAACGATTAGGAGGTAGCGCATTTTTCGGAGAGGTTTAGCACGTTGGCTCATATAGCAGGCTGCGTCAGGCGCATAAGTGCGGTCAGGGATGTTCCCTTGGAAAACCGAGCAGTTTGCCGGCTGAAAATACGCTCCAGATTACTCGTCAGCGGACTTTTTGCTAGCGAACGATATGCTCGCAGCTGCTTCATGAATTGATATGAAGAGAGTTATCGACTGCTGTTCTTTTCCGCCGAAGAAATTCCCCACAAGCTGTTGTTGTTTTCTATGAAATGTGGCTCAGTGACCTTTCGCAACTGCGTAACGGAAGTTGAGCTGCCTGATGGGCGTTCTGAAGCGGCGAATTATCTCGATACCAGAACCGCATGCTCTCAGTAATGGCAACCTCTGTTTGAAGGATGTCATATTGGAGAATAAAGCTAGACTTAAAACCTTTCTAAGAGGCGGAGCGCGTCTAAAGTTCTGATATACTGAGCAAGATATATATGTGACTAAAAACGTGACTTGCGCCCTTTTAATGCGATATTATTGCAGTTGTCCTGACCGAACAATTTCTCCAATGTTCGAGGCGATATTCTCTTATTGATCGAAACAGACCACGTGATATTTCGACGTTGTGACAAGCTGCTAACATTGCCAGGTGGCAACCTGGCCTCAAGATTCTCCAACATGGCCGGTGGCAAATGAATTAATGATTGTACATTTCTGAAAAAAAACGCGAATGTAACACGTGGACATAGAAATATTACACGAGAACTGGCGCTAACTCGCTGTCAAAGTTTATACTAAAAAAGGGAGCGTATGAATAGAATCACTCAGCTATGCATTTCGACAAAGTTGTCCAACTTTGCTGTCTTTTAATCATTGGACGTGAGAGGCCACGTTTTCTTGTGGCCACATCAGCGCAACCTGCCCGACTAGTTGTCAGTAGCCTAATTTGTACCGAGCAGCCTAAAAACAGAATATAAATAAAATTTCTGCGTATCATTACGATACCCTCTGATGCGAAGTTTCATCGCAGCTGTGTATGCGTCTCAGGTTCTATAGGCTCATTTGCTTGGCTTAGTCATCGGCATGTGTGACGACGATATCAGTTTCATTAGTAGTATTATTTGGTTAGGACGACGATGCACAATGCACAGGGCACGAGAATGTGTATATTAGTTCAATAGCAGTATTAGTAGTAGTCGACGATATGCAATGCACTGCGTGAGAGTGTGCTGCAGTTTAACACGAGACGTGATCGGCTGCGGTGATAGCATAGTGTTCTCGTGTAGTGGCCAGCGAAGCTGATCTGTTCGCGCCAACGCGGGTTCAAATCCCAGTCCCGGCAATGTTTAATTAGTTTATGTATTTGTGGTTTGGCTCTCTTACTTCATTGGCGGCGACGCGGCGTAATTCGCGAAATGAACCGTAACAGCGGCGCTCTAAAATCAGAAGTGATATGTGCAAATGCCGTCACCATCACAGTCTAGCGGATACCTCCTACAGCTGGTTGCAGTCCGAATGTGTTGGTTGACAGCACAATAATTGCAAATAAAATGACGCAAATAAACACACAAGTTTAAACAGGAGCAGAGACAAATGTGAAATATATTGCCGTACTCTTGCACTATGGCTCTTGCACTTGCAATAGCGCTCGCGACTTTTTTCCCAGAGGTTTTTGTTTTCCATGCGCAACACCTGTTTCTCACAAATGCAACACAGAAGTTAACGTTTAGCTTTTCTTTTTGCACTAATTGACTCGTGACCTATCAACGAAACTTATTTAAAACCTCCAAGTTCGTTACTCATGTAGACATAATTTGCAATGGCGGCCTTACTGTATGTACCCCGGGCCACAGAGCCAGACAACCTGGAGGGGTGGGGGGACGAGGGCCTTCTTCGCCCCACTCTTAAACATGAAAATGCAAAATTATTGAGGTTTCCTGCTATCCTGTCAGCAATCAGTGACTGATGTTCTGTCTTATTGGAACCGGTCCGAATTCTTATGTATGATGTCGATCAGTCCAGACCTTTTACAACGTTAAAGTGCCTTTCTTTCGAATATCATATAGAAGCGTACTAATCAGACCCACTAATCCACCGTTCTCCACTTCCTATTCTCCACACATTCACATTTTCGGTAGTGAGCCTATTTTAGGGGTGAACCAAGCTCCAATATTTGGAGCTTTTCAGATTTTTGAAATTTTCAGTAAACTCTCATTGCTCCACTGATGGTCACATGGTGCTAACGACGTCAAAACTCTCTTAATGGCATTCACAGATCGCGAGATGTCTTCATATGGCTTCTGGCGCAGTGGTAAACGGTTAAGCGATGTGGCAATGCAACTGTAGAAGACAGGATTTTCAAACACAGCCACCAGTGCGCTTGAGACCCACGCTCCTCTGCCCGAACTCGCATAGGCTCACGGACACGGTCATGGTGGGCAGGAGGCAGTTAGATTCAATTGGACCACAGTGGGCAGTTTTCGAGCAGTCCGGGGGGCAGGTTGCCACTTGCCACTGTGAACAGGATTGCGATCATGTTGAAAGGTCACGTGACCTCTCTTCACCGATCAAAGAATTTCGTGCCAGAGAAGCCGTACATTTTTTGTGAGGCAACAACCTAAATGCCAACGTATGAATAATGCTGCTTTGTTGAAAAATACGAGGGCAGTGGGAAACTACCACTGTGACCGCGTCTATGAGCTTGCAAAGATTTCAGCACTTCGGCGGACGTTCGAGCGGCTACAAGGGACGCTCTTATGGCTCGTTCAAGACACGGTCGGCGGAATCCAGCATGGAGGGTACGCCTGTGCAAAATGATAGCATAGAAACACTTCAAAAGGGCATTGCTTACAGGTGTTCTGCGCGGCTATAAACGGCATTATGAAGCGATGAGGAACTTACAATGAAGCCACTGCATTAAAGCTGCACTTGAATAGTAGCAAACCTCAGTTAACCCAGTAGGGAGCAAAAAACTCATTGCCTGTTCTCTCCAAAAGCTCCTCTATTATACAATTGAAGTGCGTGCCTATAAAACCAAAGCTTGAAGGAAACATTCGCCGCATTTAGCCGTTGTCTGTCTGTCTGTCTGTCTGCCTGCCTGCCTGCCTGCCTGCCTGCCTGCCTGCCTGCCTGCCTGCCTGCCTGCCTGCCTGCCTGCCTGCCTGCCTGCCTGCCTTGCCTGCCTGTCCTGCACTGTCCTGCACTGTCCTGCACTGTCCTGCCCTGTCCTGCACTGTCCTGCCTGTCCTGCACTGCCCTGCCTGCCCGCCCTGTCTGTCTGTCTGTCTGTCTGTCTGACTGACTGACTGACTGACTGACTGACTGACTGACTGACTGACTGACTGACTGACTGACTGACTGACTGTACTGACTGACTGACTGACTGACTGACTGACTGACTGACTGACTGACTGACTGACTGACTGACTGACTGACTGACTGACTGACTGACTGACTGACTGTCTCTCTGTTTGTCTGTCTGTCTGTCCGTCCGTCCGTCCGTCCGCCTCTCTGTGCTACGCGTGGTCACGTGATTGCTTCTGTGCCTTAAGGTTGCGACAGTAGATTCCGATATGAGAAGAAGGCGGTGCAGACAATCTCCTCTTGCCAGCAAGTCCTGGCAGCGACAATGCTCCTAGAGGGACGCACCAGCGGTCAAATCGGCTGCGCAGCGCTGCCGTTGTTTGCTTCCCGTACAGATGCACATCCCAATCTCTTTCTACAACACTTACGGAGGCTGTTGACGTTAGCGATCGCTCATTGCACAGCCAACTATTTGCCGCAAGCGGAGTATGTACCCCTCCATTCTTCTTTCATTTTTCAGCCGCCGTTGCTTATTTCCCGTACAGATGGACATCCCAATCCCTTTCTAGAAGACTTACGGTGGCTGTTAACGTTAGCGATCGCTTACTGCATGCACAGCCGACTGGTTTCCCGCAATCGGAGTATGTACCCATCCATTCTTTCATACTGACCGATCCCAAACCTCCTTATCGTGTCGCATGAGAGCTTAAAGGTCGTCCTAGATGAAATGCTTCAACAATGGTTTACGCTTTGGCGGGGATTGCAAGATGCATCCTAGCAGTAAATTATCAAAAATGAAGCCTCTCAAAGCAAGTTATGAAAGATGTACCGCAGCTTGGTGGCGTTAAACTTATGCGCGACGCAGAGTGCAAAAAGCAAGAACGGTGATAGTCGAAAGGGCGCCTCCTAATAGCCTACTAGAAAATATCTGAAAAGCAGAGAGAAAAATATCAGATTTTTTAAATTACTGGCATGTTATATTTACCGATCACCAAACATTACTCAGAAGAATGCAGTTTTTATTCGCTGGTGACTTTTAGTTAATTCTTATATTCGGCCTACCTGCCAGCGGTGCACTCCAGTTTGATGGCATCATAACCCGTTGTTGTGTTCACTACCACTGGCAGCCATTACACATGGGTCAGGTCGTTGTACTCGACATCGAGGAGTTCAGTTCACAGCTGGAATGCGTCCGCACGCTCTTTGGGGTCGAGAAGCACCCGCGCACCATGAACAAGCGGCTAGATGTCCTCTTGAATCTCTGCGAGCATCCTGCGACCATCCGGCATAGCATTGTTAGCGGTTGTCAGAGCTTTCACTAGAAATAAATTTTAATAAATGTGTTCTTCCGGATAAACATTTTTAGTCATATAATGGATCTTGTTCTCTCAGAGAATTTTTCCTCCTTGGAATGTTGACAGGGGTCTCCAACACAACGAGACGGGAAAGCCTAAGAGGGGCAACAGGCACGGCTTCACTTCCCCAAGCCAGATTTCCCCACAGCGACCTTCGTAGGCCTCTAGGGATCTGTATTTTTGCTTGCTCTGGGGTTGCCTCGGCTTTTACTCCAATGTACTTGTTCTGTCTTTATGCGGGAACGCTTTCCCGGTGTTCAGGCCCAGCATAAAACGTTTAAAAGCCAAATGGCGGGAATAACTTTGTCGTCTGCTAGAAGTCGCTTTAGCGTCTTAGTCTACCTCTCTCAGGCCCACTCCGGATTACGCGCCCTTTGATAATCGCGTCACTTAATAAATGCAGCTTAGTTGCCATTTAATATCGGGCCTATAGTATAATCACACTCTCTACTTGCGATTCTCGACAGGGCTAATAGCCACTGCTCGATATTTGCCGCTCTGACACTTCCAAGTTTCGAGGCATACTGGTCTTCGAGTCTCACAACTAGCACAGATCATTCTTGACTATTCCAGCTAAAAGTGGAGTTACCCAGCATCCAGGCTTGGTTCACGGAGCCGCAAGCCGCCGTGAGGCCGAAGCTTCTCTGAATCGGTAACAAACGCGCAGCGGCTGGGTGGCCCGCCTTTCGTAACAAGTGGGAGGTCATGCAGTATGATGAAAAATTGTGTTTTAATTTTCGCCGCCTTTCCAAGGCGATTTCGCACAAGCCCAGTCCGTACCTCTCAGGACCTGCCATCAGCCCCCTCACCCCGCCCCCTCCCCCGGCATAGAGCACTGCGAGTAAGCAGAGGCCGCTGCGAGATCTCCTGGGCATTCGCAACGCCTACAGTATGGGCGCACGGATAAACAGCCGGAACTGGCTCAATGCCGCAGCAGGGGAATGTGTGCGTGCGTGTTTCGGGGGGGGTGGGGGTCCAGCTTTTTCGAGCAAAAATTTCTAAAATTGGCAAATTGTAAGACACCTTTATGGCAATATTGAAAGTAATGGTTCATTATTTTCATAATTGGTTTGATCATAGAAGGTAGTGGCCAAGTACTACACCAGGGTGGCCAAATCCTGCTCTGGTGAGGGAGTGCGTTGTCGGTTCTGGTCACCGAGATCAGGCCGCACTCCAGGCCTGGTTATGCAATTCCATCGACACGCGGATTTTTTGTTGTTTTTTGAAACCCGGTGGAGAATTGCACGGCAGCAGGATTCGAACCCCGGTCCTCTTGCACGCGAGGCGGATGGTCTACCTCTACGCCATCGCTGCACCAACCCTTGTGGAATATTAGCCCCCATTGGCCGCAAAAAGTGAAGAATAGATCCGCATCATTCAAACAAGAACTTTCTTCTTTCTGCAGGTTTAAATCGTTATAAACTATAGTGCGACCCTCCTTACTGCGTGCATTGAAGTGCTTACGAAAGCAACACTGCAAAAACCGCTGACAATTCATTGCCAAAACCTTCAAGTTCAAGCTTTAGAACAACTTAATCAGGGGCGATACGCCCTTTGACGCGAGTTTTAAAAGGCACGAATACAATTAATTTCTGTGCGCAGAATAACTTGAACGCTGAAAAGTTTATTTTGGACATATTTACAACATGCCCTAGGAGAGGCAAAAAGAGGCAGGCAAAAGCATGCCTCCTGACGAGGCCTACACCTCGGCTTACACATGAGGACACTGATAACTAAACGACAAATCATATGTAAAAAAAGATCATTTTACAAGAAAACAACAGCGTACTTTAGGGTAGGAAGCCTAAGCACATAGACAAAACAGAAACACATTCCTAAAATCCAAACTAAAATACAAGCATGACACCGTTATGCCCGAACTGGCTAACCATAAAAATACACACACACAACTAATAGCTAGCCAAAGCAAAATCATTAGCAAATCACAACTTGTTTGTTGACGTGTAGGGAAGCCAAACACAGGTTCTGCTAAGTTATGAAATCTGATGCTGTGTCCCAACAGAGAGTGGAGAATTAAGAATCAAATCAAATACCAATTGAATAATGAAAGAACAAAATATGATACAAATCAAATATTTGTATCATTATTCGCCATGTGTGGGAATATTTATATAAAACTAATATTTATGCGAAACAGTGAAGAGCAAGCAGTAGCATTGTAACTCATGAAGTTAAAGCTGTAGCTGTTGAAAAATGCAACAGTGACCTTCAGTGAGGCATGCAGTGCAATGCCAGTATAACTCTGGGATCGCCACTTGATGTGCATCGGAAAATTACCTTTTGCTACTGACTAGGACGTTTTTATGCTACTGACGATGACGTGGCTTAGAATTCTCGTCCATCTGAGACTGCCATTGAAAATTAAAGGGGCGCGCTTTCGACGATAGCAAAAACGTGAATAGAAAAAAATCCAAGACTACCGTCGGCTGATCTGCGGAGATATTGATTGTTGTAGTGCCACTGAAGAGGTCATTAAGATCGAGTGTTGCTGTTTTCTCTAAAAAAAATCGACACCCTGCTGTTGGTGTCTTCTATCTCGCTGAGACCTTTCAAAACTCTGCAACGGCCATAGAGATATGCATGAACGGTGATGTGTCATTAGCAGCACCACAAGAGCTGGGTAACAACGGCGGCTTTGAAATACCTTCATTTTTGCGTGCTATACTAGAGTTGAACCTTTCTTGGTGACGCAACAATTCTGAACTTTTACGCTAAAGAGGACATCTAGATTATCGGCTAAATTCTCTCGCTTGGAACAATCAACCGATAGACGCTACTTCTTCGTTTTTCTCTAGATGTCTCGAAGAGCTTACATTTTAAACACTGATATCAAGAAAATGCCAGTTTAATTGCTATCGAACTCCTGAGTTGCAATTATTAGTCAGAGATAGTTGACATAAACCTACGTTGCAGCATGAATCTTCACAATAAATGCGCCTTAAACTGAAGAGCAAAAATGAGGCCACCTAGAAGTTAAATATTTGTGCCGTCAAGAACAAGGCCCCGCAAGCGAGAAGCTCGGTCTGCAACGTCAATGAGTATCTAACTATTGCAACAGTCAGTTTAACTCCGGGGTGTTTGTAATGTATCGCGGTGAAAGTGATCACATTATTTAGAGTAGCCTCTCTTCAGTAACATTTTTCAAACTAGGGAATAGAAGTGTTTCCAAGAAGCAAAATCCACGACACAGAATTATGGTTTCGACCTAACGATGAGGCCACGACAGACGACCTATGACGTCTCGAATACTGTCACAAAACTTACACCAGCCTGGTTCATTGCCTAAACTATTGACTGCACGTGACATCTTGGGACATTAATTCTCTGAAATGACCGAAAGCTAGCTTGAAATTTTCTCATTCAGCACGAGCTCAGTGAATATCGAAGGCAGTGAGCCAGTTACGTCAGACACTCAGGGTTTCCGCTTGAAATCTGCCTGATTAGGAACAGGAAATGGGCAGTTTGCGCTGCAACAAAACACTCGCTAGCTGCGAAATTTGGCACAAAAGACCACAAAACTGCGGAAAACGTGCCACTGGAGAAAACAACGAACTTACAATTTAAAGCTCAAGAGAGGATGTTGTTCTTCGTTGTGGTTGCTCCCGGTTCTCGGTTGTCTCAGCGACAGGCTCCCGTGAACGGAAGGGGCTACACTTCCTTCAAACAGCACGACGTTTATTTGCGGATATCAGCATCAGATAATTTTTGAACTGCTGGCTTTGATTTAAACGGTTGCAGGCTGGCAAAATCATGTCAAAGCCCCCACCAAGCGAGAAGCCTCTGCATTTCACTACACAATGGGACGGCCTTTGCACAAAGCGACGCCTCGGCCAGGCTGGTCTCCACCCGACCCGTGGTACGACCGTAGGCAAACAATCAATATGAAAATTTCACTCTAATTCTCCAACAAGACGTCTTGTTCTTTCGAGTTTTTACAGCGTCAGGAGCTCAGGTAAAATTTCAACAACCAGGGCATGTATACATTTCGGCTTTTTTTCCTGCTTGGAAGCAGATTTGACACTGCGCGACTGATCTGTGAAGCACGAAAGAAAGCGTTTTTAACACATCTCTCAGGCTAAG
Source organism: Amblyomma americanum (assembly GCA_030143305.2). Taxonomy (NCBI): domain Eukaryota; kingdom Metazoa; phylum Arthropoda; class Arachnida; order Ixodida; family Ixodidae; genus Amblyomma; species Amblyomma americanum. Next base: position 79,035 of record JARKHS020006459.1, read on the forward strand.
AGGGGAAAGAGAATGCCCACGAATTAGGGTAAAAATTACCACAACTCGATCTTCTACAGCAGTAATCAGCACACTGATCTTTTTTTAAGGGGGGGGGGGGGGGGGGGCACTTCGTGGCACCAAAGAGCCTAAAGACTGACACGTTTCATTATGACACATTTCGGTACTCTTTCCAATCTGTGTGCATTTTAAAGGCTTCGTTTATAGCCCACGTTCGGTGGCCATGGATGTATTTAAGTTTTTAGTACTTTGTATTTTAAGAGTAAAAGTGCAAGTGCACCACAAGTGCAAAAATATGCTTTCAAGAGAATTTTCTTGTGCGCGTCACTCATGAAACTAAATCAAAGGCACACTATTCATAGAAGCAGTTCTTCCTTCTGCTGGTTTGTTCCTAATAAATAGTTTTCCGCCTACTGCTGTTCCATTAATCGTGCCTGCACTCAAAATTGCTGGTTGCCGTTGTCTACCACGGATGTATAAATTATTAGTGGCGATAACCTCAAAACAGAAACTTAATGGTGCACCTCTTGAATCACTTTTTCATTTGGTCGAAAAATAATTTTTACTACAACATCCTTCCAGAACCGTGGTTGAGGCTTGAAGCTAACCAGAGTTGATATAATAGCTATCACGTAAATGGTAAATCGAAGTGGTCTCTTATTGTGAACGAGCTCCTGCCCGCAAGCGTGAATCAGCGGCAAGCATTTCAGTTAATTTGAGCAGTCCTCACAGTTTCGCGTGTTGTGACTATGGCACAACCTTACAAAAACCTGAGGTTGTGCAAATTATTTCAAAGCATTTTGTACCTGGGTATCTCGCAATTTGTAAGCTTGCTCACCAAAAGACAAGCTGACTGCTTTGTTTTTTATTTCTTTTCTAGAAGTTAGCAGCACAAAAAGGAACTAATAAAAAGCTGGAAAATGGCTGTTCCGAAGAACCGAATGTCAGAAACATGTTTGTTCCTTTGCCTGAAAGGCATATCGCAGATATTACTGCCTTCCACTGCGTAGAAATAGCAGACGAGAAAGAGCATGAAGTGTTGATTCCGAAATGTAGTAGTTCAGTACCGAAAAGCATGCAGCTACTCAATCCTTATGATTAGGAGTTTATGTCGGCTTCAGGTAAAAATATCAGTGTGCGTCTTACTATCATTTGTATTCAGGACACATATGGCATGGTCCGTCAAATTTTCGCTTTGGTGTTGAGCACAGTACTACTCTAGTGGGAGTTTAATATTGCAAAGTACGTTCTGCTAGTCACGAAACCAGCGACTGTCATTCTCTGTGCGGGCAAGACTTGGGCATGCCTGAGAAAATGAAAGAGAAATTGTTTGAATGCCACGATGATTTTATAAAAGATCCCATATAAAGTTTCCGAACGCCTCTGTTGCAATTGGGAGCAGTAGGAATGGAATCCGGAAAAAGTGAGAAATAAATTGCTCAGAAGAAATGGTGAAATTCTTTACTTGCAAACGATGTTGCGATAGCTCCTGCATCTCCGTGTGCCTCAGCGAGCGTTATAACAATAATCTGTAACATCTATTATGATAACGGTGAAAATAGAGCTTGCAGTGTGGTAATCTAATAAGATTTACACAATCCAAGCGCCGGTAAGCTTGGACCATACGCCTACTTCTGTAAATGCACGTTAGTAGATCCACATCCGATATTCGTTTTGAACTCAGCGCGAATAGAGGCTGTTCAGAGGCGTGGGTTTAGGCGAAGTTATACTACGAGTGCAAAAAAATCTATCGCCGTTCTTCTCATATCAGCAATTCGTCTGCGAGCTCTGCTTGGGCATCAGCTATTCCTGATGTTTCGCAGCGAATTTCTGTGATGAATGGTTCTATGGCGCTTCGTGTGTGTGTTGATTACTGTAATCATTTCAGAGATTCTCGATGAACTGATGATCGCGCAGTACAGTTAACTTCCCTTAACAAACTATTTTTGCGTATAATAGAAGGCAGGGTGTGATTTTAAACTCCGGCAACGCAGTGTTGATTCACGTTACATAAAAATTAAATACATATGTTTTTGTTTTCTTCTTCAGTCTCACCAAATAACCGAAATAAAGCGTACAATTACTCGCGGAAGACATTACCGAGAAAATTCGGCTAGAACAATAAGCAGTTTTTTAACACCCATTCTTATTCCTTACGGAAACCTTCTTACCACACCATAATATAAAGGCTGTACAAGCAGACAAAGTAGTAACATAAGAAACTCCTGATGGCAAACTGCGAATACAGTTTTGTTGTATAAGATCTGCATACGTTACCACCATAACGCTCCTAATAATATAAAGAAACAACTGTGTGCTGGGATTTTCGCGAATACAGTCAGCCTGTATAAGTATAAGCATTAATACTACCGAAATCAATCCAATCGCCAGAATATACGACAAAACTTTCTGGAATAGAAACTTGTACGCATGGTATTCGAGAGCTCCAAAGCAAAACCGAGACATTTTACGGCACCTTATCTAACAATATCAGGAACATGACGAACTGCGGGTAGCGATTTTTAAAAGGATATGGAAAGCTATACGATCCACGCTCAGCATTTAACTTCAACTCGAATACAAGCTAAGAACACTTCTACACACCTGTTGCACTCTAATGTGACCACCACTATCATTTCAGGGTCCCTTTATTTCACAGCCGGGTAGCAATGGGCCGCGCATTTAACGTTATCGAGCAGTGGCGAAAAACAACAACAAGCTCCCAACATCACACACGGTGCAGACGAGTGGACAGCGCCTTCACCCCCTTAGCCACTTGCATACCCTGCCCTCCCGCTGTCCCTTTTCCTCGCAAACTTCTGCTCCTTCACGTCGTTACACGCAGTGCACTCGCTAAAACTCTACTAAGCGGTCTACAAAGTTTAGACAGCAGTGGCTCAGTGGTCATCACGCTCGGCTAGTAAGCCGGAGGAGCCGGATTATAATCTGGCCGCTGTGGTCGTGTTTCGATGGAGGCGAAACGACAAAGGCGCCCACGGATTGCACGGTGTCACAACACTTAAAATTTATCCACGTGTACGAGCGATCTTTCATAAGCTTTGCTTCGTGGGCTGCAATCTGTGGTGTCCGGCCGAACATGAACAGGCCATCAGTACTAAACGCCGTGACCAACCGTTAACTGATACCATCTGGCAACGCCAAAAAGGCTGAACATTAAATAAAGTAATTGTTTATCTCTATATCTTGAACTGTTATTTCTTTCACAGTGACAGGGTATAGTGTATCAGTTGCCGAACTGTGGATCGCAGAGATAAGAAAAGGAGGCGTGGAGTCAGACAGCAAACCGCTTAAAGGCGGCTAGCTTGATACTTTTCTCGACGTATGTGTCAAGGAAAGCGTGTGGCAAAATGGCGCCTGCGTCACACGCGTTCGGATGTGCGCGGATGTGCATCCGTACTGCGACAATAGCTTTGAAGATGAGAAACAATCCGCGGATTTCGTGCCTTTTCCGCCAGGCAGACTCTGGCTGCAGCACAGGAGCAAGGGAACAAGAACTTTTTCTTCAGATATCCGGTTGTATGCAGACATGTGTCGGGGTCAGCAACGACAGCGATGAAAGAATAACTCAAGACTAGATGTAAGAGCAGCAACATCTTTTAATGCTATTGCACTGTAAACACACATTCTAAATCAATGTCCCTGATAATATTTTTCTCCTGTTGATTAGACCAGGTTACATAGAAGCGTAAAAAATTGCATAAAAATCTCTATTCGGCATTCTTAAAGGACAACTGATTCAGCTACTTCAGAATTCGTGGAGCTGAAACGATCCGGATGTACTGAACTGGCAGGTGACGCATCCGAAGTATTTTCAGGCTAGCATTTGAAATTGCAATTAAACGGCGATTAAAACTCGCAGTCGGTTCTGTCTTCTCCTAATAGCACAGCCCCGATATTATTACGGCATCTGCAGTGCTGTTACATTCGAAAGCAGGAACGCGTTCTATAAAAGAATAACAAAGCCGGCATAGGCAAAGGTCGCGGTGTGTTGTTTGGCGTCATTTGATGGCGCACGTTTTTATATGGAAAAGTAGTTCACCTGCACTCTAATATACTATCGGGTGCAAGCGCGGTTCACACCATTCGAACCTTTTTTGATATCCCATGACCGCGCTGCTTAACGCACCCCTTGCTGTGAAATCAGGAAATCGCGTGGCTGTTTTGAAGGCGAATATCATTTTACTACATTCTATCTGTGACGGTACAGCTCTGAAAACTGCCGAAGATCATTTGCACAGCCAGCAAGCCAAGAACAGTGCATGTAATACAGCGGCTTTTCTTGCCAACAGTACACTGGGCGCGTTGCCTGCTGTGAACCGAATCTAATACTTTTTTGGCCGTTTTTAGGACACGAAATTTGTAAAGCCTAACTAATTTCTGGCCAGTGTACCAGGGATAGATGTATTTAATATTTAAGTAATGGTTGTTTTGGACTTATCCAATATTTGTCATTTTTCTGCAAATGGGTGACAAAAATGAATAAAATGACCATTCTCAAGCCAGTAGCCGAATATAAAGTTCATAAAAGTCTTGCTACACTGAAAATGTTATCTAAGTGCTACAGCCAGCTTCCCGGGCACAGCACGTTCACGAGATTTCATACGTTTCGATACTTGAGAGTACCTGTAGCGAAGCCAACTTAGGCACGCTGCTGCAGTGGACATATACATATACGCGCTATAAATGGGCATTCTTCAAAAGCATGCGCTTATTCCACCAGTATTGCGAACTTTCTAACCATTTATTTCCAGCATTTTTGGATAAAGTTTTTACTCAAAAGAAAACATTCAGTGCTGCCATGGTCCTTCAATGTTTTGAAGTACTATGGTATTATATGAACCGGCTGAACCCCACCGAAATCTTAACGCTTCACAAGAAAACAGAGCATCAATATCTTCGTGAGTTTCGGTTTATCAGCAGACCACTAACTACCTTCTTGCAAAAAACTTGTTGTGTGCAGGTAGATGGTAAATGTTCGCGTATATTATTTTCTCTTAAAAAATTTCCCAGTACACCTTTAGCAAGTGGAGAGCTTGCGATTAAATTTCTAAGTACATCACGCTGGATGAAACACTTCATACACAAGCACAGACCAATACAATTTATAAAAATGCAATATAGCCCAGAGCTTTGTCCAAAACCCCAGTGTGTTGCGAAATCTGCCTGGCTAGTTGGCTAGCCAGGACAATATAAATAAAAATCATGTCCAGCACACTTTTCGCACATGCTAAAATGAGCGCACTGTCAAGCAAAGAAGAACGATTCTTTATGTTTTGAGTGACGTTCAAGGTGACACTATGCTCCAGGGTCATGCGTGGAGCCTGTCTGTTCTGGATGCATGTGCTTCTTGAGCATTCGTGTGTGCGTTTACTGCTTCGCATTTTTATGGTGTTGTGAACGTAGCAACGGGGCGGCATTTATCGAGAATAGCGCCTTTGATATTTCAACTAGCGCATAACAACAAGGTTCTTTAACGGATACTTTAATAATAACTCGAATATACGCGATTTCTGGCCCTGAAGATCAGGCAAAGAGCATCAATTTTCTCGAGCTTTTTGAGCACTTCCCTGTATCTAAGTTTAATTAAGACCCCTTACACTTTTTGTCTTTTTATATAAGACTTTAAAAAGATTAAAGTTAAGGAAAGTCAAATATAAAATTCCAAAGACAAGAGCGCTTGGTTATATACGTACTTTTTATTTTCTCCTTGGAAGCAATCCTATATTTTTTTGGTTGATTTGCAACCTCAACAAGATGGTTCTTAAATTATTCTTTATGCAAATGCCGGAAAAACATGAGCTTAATCGGTGGTAATTACCGAATTAGTACGTGTTTGGGAAATTAGGTGCCACCAAAAAGTCAATGCATTGCTGATGAAGAGGCATCTCACGATATAAGATCACTACTCAAGTGGTGCTCATTTACGCTTATTGCCAGTAACGCAAGTCATCTGCGGAAAGGACATTTAAAAAGGACGTCCACATAATGCAATAATCTTGCACTTCTCAACTGTAATGCCTGGTGAATATGCTAACGTCGCAACGGCTCTACCTGAGATTGCTGGAGCTTATCAGAAATTTGCATCCGTGCCATGAACTATCTTATAGTGCCAAGCATTTTATTCCTTTTACACATGTTCCTAGCCTGCTTCCTCCTACAGGGCTAACAATAAATATTGGCGCTCCGGCCACACACTTAACTACGTAAAGACGGTGTTCGCTAGTAATCGAACAGTTTATTTTCTGTTATCGGCATGTTTAGCATTATCTGCCTCCATTCTATCATATTTACTATACTGTTCTGCGTATTGGTTCGTAAAGAGTGATGTTTGGGAAAAAGGCACATGTCTTTTTTCTTCTTCACTCGACTATTCTTTTTGGAAAGAAGATAAATGGATTTCTTCGCAAATACATTAGACTTTCGTACTACTGCATACCGCTAAAAAAGAGGAAACGATTCATACGTTGCTTTCACAATTAACAAGTAAGCACCAGGACTCGAATGCAGTTGTGCGGGAGTTAGTTTTGCAGTGCCGGGCATAAAACTGCGGAATTATATAATGGATTTTGCTTTGACCTTGATTCCAGAGCGTACCTGATTGTGTTCCGGTAACCAAAGGAGGCAATGTACCTGCCCGTGACTTGTGGAAAATGCACCTACTTCCTCTACTGAAGAGAAGGCTAATTTCATAAATGTAAGAGTGAGCCCCCATCTAGCGATATATTCAACACCTGCAAACACTTACGGTGCTTGCTACTCATATTTTTCTCAATGTTAAATCGTTTGTGTTCCTTGACCCACTAGCATTTCCCGCAATCTGCTTTTCTTCATCTCCTTACTGCTGTGAGTAAACATTTCACGCTGCTAGGCACCTAACAACATACTTAACAAAGAAAAGTAGCGCGCAGGGTTCCGTGATGACGACATAATCACGATTTGCGAAGAGAATGTGCCCGGAGATTCTTTCGGCATTTCAACTGACCATATACGTTTAATCTTTCCGGGAAAAGACACGACCGAAAAGCATGGAATAATTTTGGTAGTTGAGTTGGAGGGAGGGGCGAAAGAAATCAAATATGTATTTGTTCTGTCTGTGTCACCAGCAATAACAGGAGCGAAACGATTAGGAGGTATCGCATTTTTCGGAGAGGTTTAGCACGTTGGCTCATATAGCAGGCTGCTTCAGGCGCATAAGTGCGGTCACGGATGTCCCTTTGGAAAACCGAGCAGTTTGCCGGCTGAAAATACGCTCCAGATTATTCGTCAGCGGACTTTTTCTAGCCAACGATATGCTCGCAGCTGCTTCATGAATTGATATGAAGAGAGTTATCGACAGCTGTTCTTTTCCGCCGAGGAAATCCCCCACAAGCTGTTGTTGTTTTCTATGAAATGTGGCTCAGTGACCTTTCGCAACCGCGTAAAGGAGGTTGAGTTGCCTGATGGGCGTTCTGAAGCGGCGAATTATCTCTATCCCAGAACCGCATGCTCTCAGTAATGGCAACCTCAGCTTGAAGGATGTCATTTTGGAGTATAAAGCTAGACTTAAAACCTTTCTTAGGGACGCAGCGCATCAAAACTGCCGCTATACTGAGGAAGATATAGATGTTTGGCTGGTTTTTATACTTTACTTGTTGCATTTAAAATAAAAATGATATTTGCGCCCTATTAATGCGATACCGTTGCAGTTGTCGTGACCGAAAAATTTCTCTAATGTTCATGGCGAAATTCTCTTATTGATCGAAACAGACCACGTGATATTTCGACGATGTCACATGCTGCTAACAGTGCCAGGTGGCAACCTGGCCGCCATATTCTCCACCATGGCTGGTGGCAAATGAATTAATGATTGGACATTTCTGAAAAAAACGCGAATGTAACACGTGGACATAGAAATAATACACGAGAACTGGCGCTAACTCGCAGTCAAAGTTTATACTAAAAAAGGAAGCGTATAAGTAGAATCACTCAGCTATGCATTTCGACAAAGTTGTCCAACTTTCCTGTCTTCTAATGATTGGACGTAAGAGGCTTCGTTTTCTTGTGGCCATATCAGCACAACCTGCCCGACTAGTTGTCAGTAGCCTAATTTGTACCGAGCAGCCTAAAAACAGAATATAAATAATATTTCTGCGTATCATTACGATACCCCGCTGATGCGAAGTTTCATCGCAGCTGTGTATGTGTCTCAGGTTCTATAGGCTCATTTGCTTGGCTTAGTCCTCGGCATGTCTGACGGCTATATCAGTTCGTTAGTAGTATTATTTGGTCAGGACGACGATGTGCAATGCACAGGGCACGAGAATGTGTATATTAGTTCGATAGCAGTATTAGTTGAAAACGACGATATGCAATGCACAGCGCGAGAGTGTTTTGCAGTTTAACACGAGGCGTGATCGGCTGTGGCGATAGCACAATGCCCTCGTGCAGTGGCCAGCGAAGCTGATCTGTTCGCGCCACCGCGGGTTCGAATCCCAGTCCCGGCGATGTTTAGTTAATTTATGTATTTGTGGTTTGGCTCGGCTACAGCAGTGGCGGCGACGCGGCGTAATTAACAATTTGAAACCTAAGAGCGGCGCTCTAAATCCAGAAAAGAACTCATATATGCAACTACCGGTACCGTCACAGCATAGCGGATACTTCCTACGGCCGCTAGCAGTCCCAATGTGGTAGTTGATGGACCAATTATTGCAAATAAATTGACGCAAAGAAACAGAAGTTTCAACAGAAGCAGAGGCAAATGTGAAATATATTGCACTAGGGAGGTAACTTAAGCGGCCCCGATAGTTTTCCCACAAATGTTTCTTATTCTTGCGCAACGCTTCTTTCTCAGAAATGCAACGGAGAAATGCATGTTTAGTTTTTTTTAAATAATTGACTCGTGACCTGCCAACAAACTTACTTAAAATCTCCAAGTTCGTTATCCATGTAGACATAATTCGCAATGGCGGCTGCACTGTAAGAACCGCAGACCCACAGAGCCAAAAAGCCTGGGAGGCTTTCTTCGCCCCTCTTAATGAAGAAAATGCAATATTATTGTGGTTTCCTGCCATGCTGTCAGCAATCAGTGATTAATGTTCTGTCGTATTGGAAGCGGTCGGATTTCCTATGTATGATATGGATCAGTCATCACTTTTTACAACGGTGAAATGCCTTTCTTTCGATTATCATCTAGAATCATACTAATCACACCCACTAATCACCAGTACTCCCCCTGCAATTCTCCCGACATCCACTTTTTCTGTGGTGAGCCTACTTTCGGGAAAACGGTGGGCAGTTTCCTCACAATCCGGGGGGCAGGTGTCCACTGTGAACAGCATAGCGATGAAGTCAGAAGGTCACGTGACCTATCTTCACCAATCAAAAAATTTCGTGACAGAGAAAACGCAATTTTTAGACCACGACCTAAATCATATTAATAGTGCTGTCTCATTGAAATATACGACGGCAGTGGGCAACTACGACTGTGAGGGCGTCTATGAGCATTCAAAGATTTCAGCACTTCGGCGGACGTTCCAGCGGCTACAAGCGAGGCTCGTTTGAATTTTAGAACACGCAGTCGGCGGAAGCCTGCATAGAGGGTTCGCCTGTATGTAACGTTACCATAGAAACACTTGAAAAGGCACTGCTTTCCCGTGTTCTGAGCGGCTAAAAATGGCAGTTGTGCAGCGATGAGGAACTTACGATGAAGCCGCTGCATTAGAGCTGCACTTGAATAATAGCAAACCGCATTTAACCCTGTAGGGAGCAAAAAAAGTTATTCGTTGTGCTCCCCAAGAGCTCCTTTATTAGACAATTGAAATGCCTGCCTCTAAACCCGAAGCTTAAAGGGTCCATTCGCCGCATTTAGCTGTTTTCTGTCTCTCTGTCCGTCCGTTTGTCCGTGCGTCCGTCTGTATGTATGTATGTATGTATGTATGTATGTATGTATGTATGTATGTATGTATGTATGTATGTATGTATGTATGTATGTATGTATGTATGTATGTATGTATGTATGTATGTATGTATGTATGTATGTATGTATGTATGTATGTATGTATGTATGTATGTATGTATGTATGTATGTATGTATGTATGTATGTATGTATGTATGTATGTATGTATGTATGTATGTCCATCCGTCCGTCCGTCCGTCCGTCCGTCCGTCCAGCCGGCCACCTCTCTGTGGTACGCATGGTCACATGATTGCGTCTGTGCCTTCATCTTCTGACAGTAGATTCCGATATGAGAAGAAGGCGGTGCAGACAATCTCCTCTTGCCAGCAAGTCCTGGCAGCGACAATGCTCCTAGAGGGACGCACCAGCGGTCAAATCGGCTGCGCAGCGCTGCCGTTGTTTGCTTCCCGTACAGATGCACATCCCAATCTCTTTCTACAACACTTACGGAGGCTGTTGACGTTAGCGATCGCTCATTGCACAGCCAACTATTTGCCGCAAGCGGAGTATGTACCCCTCCATTCTTCTTTCATTTTTCAGCCGCCGTTGCTTATTTCCCGTACAGATGGACATCCCAATCCCTTTCTAGAAGACTTACGGTGGCTGTTAACGTTAGCGATCGCTTACTGCATGCACAGCCGACTGGTTTCCCGCAATCGGAGTATGTACCCACCCATTCTTCTTTCATACTGACCGATCATAAAACTCCTTATCGTGACGCATCAGAGCCTAAATGTCGCCCAAGATGAAATGCGTCATCAAATGTTTGCGCATTGGCGTTGATGGAAGATGCATCGTAGCAGTAAATCCTCCATAAAGAAGCCTCTCAAAGGAAAACATGAAAGATGTACCGCCACTTGTGGCGTTAAACTTATGCGTGACGCAAAGAGCAGAGAGCGACAACGCTTATAATCGATAAGGGCGCCTCCTAACGGCCCACTTGAAAATATCTGGAAAAATACATACAAAATAACAGCTCTTTTTAATTACTCGCATGCTTATCTTAACCGATCACCCAACATTACTGCGAGGCAATGCTGGTTTTTATTGCCTGATGTTTTCTAGTGAATTCTTAACTTCGGCCTACCTGCCGGCGGTGCACTCCAGTTTTATGGCATCAAAGCCACTTGTTATGTTCACCAACACTGGCAGCCATTAGACATGGGGCAGGTCGTTGTACTCGACATCGAGGAGTTCGGTCCGCACGCTCTTTGGTGTCGAGAAGCACGCGCGTACCATAAACAAGCGGCTGGATATCCTATTGAATCTCTGCGAGCATCCTGCGAGCATCCGGAATAGCATTTTCAGCGGTGAAGTACATCATAATACAGCCAAGACGAGCTTACTAGGAGGACGGTTAACTCATAATCAATTAAGTTTTCAACCACTGGTGTTAAGGGCCTTACTTATCGAAAGGCATGTAGCCCATCGTAAGAAACATCCATATCAGCTTACCCTCGGCGTTGTTGTACAATCTTAAGCTATTTTGACTAGTTATGTGCACTGGAAAAGTTGCTTTGCATGCAAACTTCTCGAAAGCCATGCATTTTTGTGCGATGTTCGCAAAATCTTTTGGGCCACAGCGCCGATGGTAACCCGCTTTTGAAATAGGAGTGTAGCCTATGGTGGGCTACACTCCTTTAAGTGAATAGGGACCCTAACAATAGTATATATAAAGTTAGCTATTCATTATTAGTTAACCATCGTGTTAATTAGAAAGCCTTAACTGTATTCTGATGTACTTCACCGCTGAAAATGCAATGCCAAAAAAAGCGTCTTTCCAACTGAAAAAGCCCATTTTTAAAAATTGTGTATAGTCTGACGTGAAATACTCTGGATATTGCGAGTGACGAAAACCATTCGCCTGAGACGCGTTTAGATGCGAGCTCCACATGGGGCAATATTTAGTGTAATTGAACCCACGGGTGCTAGCAGTTCGGAGGTCTAGGGGCTCCCGAACCTGTACAGACTTTAATGCGCTATTTGAGCTTTGCACGTATAGAGGCTGTTCAGAGGTGTGAGCTTTGGCAGACTCGTGACGAGAGATAAGCGAAGTGTTACTAGCAGTGCAAAAAAACTCTAGCGCCGTTCTTCTCATATCAGCAATCCGTCTGCGAGCTGTGCTCGGAAATCAGCTATTCTTGATGTATCGCAGCGACTTTGTCTGTGTGATTAATGAACGTATGGCGCTTCGTATGTGTGTTGATTACTGTAATCATTTCAATGACTCCCGATAAACTGATTACCTGGCCGCACATTTAACTTCCCTCGACAAATTAAATAGCGCGGGATACGTGTAGTGGGTAGGGTGTGTTTTAATCTCTGGAAACACAGTGTGTCTTCACGTTATATAAAATCTAAATCCACAAGTTTTTTTCTCCTTCAGTCTCACCAAATCACCTAACTAAAGGCGCACAAGTACTCGATGAACAAACACTTCACCGAAAAAAAATTAGGATAGAAAAATTCGCAATTTTCTAACACCCGTTCTTCGGCCTTACGCAAAACTTCTTACTACACCATAAAATAAAGGCTGCACCAGCAGGAGAAGTAGTAACACAAGAAATTCCTGAATGGCGGCCTGCGAATGCAGTTGTGTTGTCTAGGACCCATACGTTAGCCCCATAACGCACCTAATAAAATAAAAAACTGTGTGCTTGGATTTTTCCGAATACAGTAAGCTTCTTTTAGTCTCAGCAGTAATGCTATCGAAATTAATCCCATCGCCAGAATTCACGACGAAACTTTCCCGAATAGAAACTTGTACACATGGTACTCAAGAGGTCGAATGCAAACTGAGACATTTAATAGCACCTCACCTAACATCCGGAACATGACACACTGCGGGTAACGATTTCTAAGAGGATATTGAAAGCTATACGGTCCACGCTCAGCTTTAAACTTCAACTCGAATACAAGCTAAGAACACTTCTACAGACCTGTCGCACTCTAATGTGACCACCACTATCAGTATAGGGTCGTTTTATTTCACAGCCGGGTACCAATGGGCCACGCCTTTACCTTTATGAAGCAGCGGCAAAAAACAAGAAGAAGCTCGCAACCACACACACCTTTTCGAAGACGAGTGGACAGTGCCTTCACTCCCTTAGCCACTTGCTTCTCCTGCTCGCCCGCTATCCCTTTTCCACACCCCCTTTTGCTCTTTCACCTCGTTGCATGCAGTGCACGCGCAACTGCTCTACTAAGCATTCTACAAAGTTTAAAGTGCCGCATTGCACTCATCACAATCCAACTAAAACCAAAAACGAAAATAATAAGGTGATCCACAGACTGGTCCATCACAATTTCAAGGTCCAGATTTGGAATTAAGAAAAAAAGTTAGGCAAAAATGCTTCGGCAACAGCAACCCAGCAGTGTAGACCGAACACTACCGAGGACCGGAAAACCAAGAATTAGATAAACCCATAACTAGGGAAGAAGTCTACGCAGCAGTTAGAAGCACAACAAGAAATACAGCCGCAGGGGCGGACAAAATTACAAACGCACTCATCCGTAACCTAAGCGACGGAATGATTGAAGAGCTGGCCGAATTCTTTAATAAGCTATGGGAATCAGAGACTGTTCTAAAAGAGCGGAAGCAAGCGGAAATAGTAATGATTCCCAAACCAGGTAAACCATTGCAGATAGGAAACCTCAGGCCGATATCTTTAACCTTGTGCTTGGGGAAATTATACGAAAGAATTATAACCAGGCGGGTGCAAGATTACATAGAGGAAAACGAGCTATACCGCCATAGCATGTTTGTACTTAGAGCAAAGCTATCCACGCAAGACGTCCTGCTGCACATCAAGGACGAAATATTGACCAACGTACCCAGATGCGGCGAACGCATAATCATGGCCATAGACATAAAGGGAGCTTTTAATAACGTTAGCCACGAAGCCATACTAAAAGGCCTAGACGATTTGAACTGCGGGAAAAGAATCTACGGATACGTAAGAACTTTCCTCGCAAATAGAACGGCTACAAAAGGGCTCGGGGAAATCAGGTCCAAGAGCTTTCAAACACCTAATAAGGAAACGCCGCAAGGGCCAGTGATTTCACCCATACTCTTTAACATAGCAATGGTTAAGCTCGCTAGACAGCTAGAAACCATACAAGGCATAAGGCATGCAATGTATGCGGACGACATCCCTGTGTGGGTCACGAAGGGCTCACCCAGCGAAAAGGAAGCGAAACTGCAGGCTGCCGCAACGTGCGTAGAAAATTGTTAGAGACAGGGGCTTGGCTTGCTCGACGGAAAAATCAGAACTACTAAGGGTCTGGAGAGGTAAACTCAACCGATCCGCACCGGAAAGAAAAGAACTAAAACTAAATGTTTATCTAGAAGGGCAACTCATACCGGAAAGAACAACCATCAGAATATTAGGGATGTGGATTCAATCCAACCAAAAGTGCACGCTGGCGCTCAGACTAATACAGAACTCGGCGACACAGGTCTCCCGCATGATAACCACAGTCTCTAGGAAAACACATAGCATGCGGGAGAGCGACACGCTTAAGCTTGTAAAGAGCCTATTGGTTAGCCGAATTACATGCAGCATACCGTACTACAACTGCAACAAAGCAGACATAAAGCTACCGGACACGATACTTAGGAGAGCATACAAAACAGCGCTACACCTACCGCAATCAACCTCGACGGAGAAGCTAATGGCTCTAGGTCTGCATAACACCTTTGTGGAGCTAAGGGAGGCCCAACTCGTAGCTCAGCTACCGGGGCTAAAAAACACCAAAACAGGGAACGAGCTGCTCAAAAGATGCGGCTACGAGGGTGCACTGTCAGAGATAAAAAGATCAAAACGAATACCTGTTGAACTGCGGCAAATAATTAGGGTAGCACCAATTCCCAAAAATATGGATCCGAACCTGCACAAAGAGCGACGGGAGGCTAGGGAACAGTATGTGCAACAGAACCTAGCCAACAAAGAAAACATTACGTACACGGATGCGGCTGCATACGGAATAACTAGACAACATAACAGATATAGAGCGGTTGCAACGGATAATAATCATGAGCTCAAAGAAATAGCCAGCGCAACTATCAGGGATAGCACGATTGAGGCGGCTGAAGAGGCTGCCATTGCTCTAGTGGCGGCAGAGGGCTACCGTGCTCAAAGGTCCCTAATAATTCTAACAGACTCACAAACAGCCTGCAGAAACTGCATGAATGGCAAAATAGGGCGGGCACCACTCCACATCCTAAAGATAGCCAAATTACCGCCGAAGGAAAAACAATTGCAACACATAATAATGTGGGTACCGGGACCCACAGACATCGCGGAGAATGCCGAGGCGGATAGGAGAGCTCGAGAACTTACAAACCACGCCTCCAACCAAAACAAACTCGAGCAGCCTGACGCAGAACCAGTGCCCTTAAGATACTCTGAAATTCTGAATTACTATAAGGGGTTCAGGATTAGATATCCGCACCTCACAAAAATCTCCACCAGCAGGAAGCGGCATATTGGAGGCAGCTACAAACGGGAACTTTCCGGAATCTAAACATGCTAAGCAAGATCCACCTAGGGCTATATAGCAGGAAATGCCCGTGATGCGAGGGCAAAGCCACAATAATTCATGTAACGTATTGTGAAAAGAGAACAAATGCGGCTGCAATAAAAAGAATCCCGAGTGCGGAGCAGTGGGAGAGGATGCTTTCCAGCGAGGATCCGGCGGTCCGGGCAGGACTGGTCTGGAAGGCCTACCTGGCGGCAAGACTCAGTGGGGCCCTGGACTAGGGGCTCCAACCCTGCCACAAGAGCCACAGACCACATCAAAAGATGTGAAGATTACCTCTACACCGAGGCCCACCCATATATTTCTATGAATAAAGTTATTACTACTACTACTACAAAGTTTAGACCGCAGTGGCTCAGTGGTCATCACGCTCAGCTAGTAAGCCGGAGGAGCCGGAATATAATCTGGCCGCTATGGTCGTCTTTCGATGGAGGCGAAACGACAAAGGCGCCCACGGGTCACGTGGTGTCAGAACACTTAAAATTCATTAATGCGTCAGAGTGATCTTTGTAAAGCTTTGCTTCGGGGGCTGCAATCTGTGGTGTCCGGCTGAACATGAACAGGCCATCAGTACTAAACGCCGTGACCAACCGTTAACTGATACCATCTGGCAACGCCAAAAAGGGTGAACATTAAATAAAGTAATTGTTTATCTCTATCTCTTGTACTGTTATTTCTTTCACAGTGACAAGGTATAGTGTATCAGTTGCCGAAATCGTCGTCTTCTAGGTGCCGCTGTGGGTCGCAGAGATAAGGAAAAAAAGGCGTGGAGTCAGGCAGCAACCCGTTTAAAGGCGGCTAGCTTGATACCTCTCTCGACGTATGTGTCAAGGAAAGCGTGTGGCAAAATGGCGCCTGCGTCACACGCGTTCGCGTGAGCGCGGATGTGCATGCGTACTGCGACAATAGCTTTGAAGATGAGAAACGATCCGCGGATTTCGTGCCTTTTCCGCCAGGCAGACTCTGGCTGCAGCACAGGAGCAAGGGAACGAGAACTTTGTTTTCTTCAGATATCCGGTTGTATGCACACACATGTAAGGGTCTCCAAACACAGCGATGAAATAATAACGCAAAACTGTATGTAAAAGCACCAACACCTTCTAGTATCATTGGAGTGTCAAAACAAAATGGATTAAATGTCGCTGTTAACATTTTTTCTCCTGCCTATTCGACCCGGTTACGTAGAACCGTAAACGTTTTCATGGAAATCTCTATTCGGCATTTTTAAAAGACAACTGAATCAGCTGCTTCAGAATTCGGCGAGCTGAAACGAGTCGCATGTGCTGAACAAGCAGGTGACGCATCCAAAGTATTTTCAGGCTAGCATTTGAAATGGCAATTAACGGCGAATAAAACTCACAGTCGGTTCTGGCTTCTCTTAATTCCTCGGCCCCAATTTAATTCCGTCATCTGCAATGCTGTTAGATTTGAACGCAAGAACTTGTGCTTCAAAACAAGAAAAAAACCAACGTCGGCATAGGCAAATGCCGCGGTGTGTTGTTTGGCGTCATTTGATGGCGCACGTCATTATCTGGGCGAAGGCAGCGGAAAGTTGAAATCGAAACGTGCCTTTCTTCACCAATTCCTGCGCACTCGATAGCTCTGCGGGATGAAGTCTGAGGTGTAATCGCCGATTGTATCTTCATTTCCCGTCCTAGCGCAAAAAATGGTACGCTTTACTTACACGCTATATAGACTTGGCTCTATGAATATCGTTGAATTCTGGAAACGTACTTCAGCTGCACTCTAGTATACTATCGGGTGCAAGCGCGGTTCACACCATTCGAACCTTTTTTGATATCCCATGACCGCGCTGCTTAACGCACCCCTTGCTGTGAAATCAGGAAATCGTGTGGCTGTTTTTAAGGCGAATATCATTTTACTACATTCTATCTGTGACGGTGCAGCTCTGAAAACTGCCGAAGATCATTTGCACAGCCAGCAAGCCTAGAACAGTGCATGTAATATAGCGGCTTTTCTTGCCAACAGTACACTGGGCGCGTTGCCTGCTTTGAACCAAATCTAATACTTTTTTTGGCCGTTTTTAGAACACGAAATCTGTAAAGTCTAACTAATTTCTGGCCAGTGTACCAGGGATAGATGTATTTAATATTTAAGTAATGGACGTTTAGGACTTATCAAAGATTTGTCAATTTTTCTCCAAATGTGTGACAAAAAAATAAATAAAGAGGACCATTCTCAAGCCAGACGCCGAATATAAAATTCATAAAAGTCTTGCTACACTGAAAATGTTATTTAAGTGCTACAGCCACCTTCCCGGGCACAAAACGTTCACGAAATTTCATATGTTTCGATACTTGATAGTTCCTGTAGCGAAGCCAACTTAGGCACGCTGCTGCAGTGGACGTATACATATAGGCCCTATCAAATGGACAATCTTCAAAAGCATGCGCTCATTCTACCAGTATTCGGAATTTTTAAACCAGTTACTTCGAACTTTTTTTCTCAAAAGGAAACATTCAGTGCTGCCATAGTCCTTCAATGTTTTGAAGTACTATGGTGTTGCCTATGAGCCGGTTGATCCCACTAGCCGAACTCTTACCGCTTCACAAGATAACAGAGCATCAATATCTTCGTGAGTTTTATGTTAGTTGTCGACTAATTAAACTTCAAAGTTTCATTCGATTTATCAGCAGACCATTAACTACCTTTTTGCAAAAACTTGTTGCGTTCAGGTAGATGGTAAATGTTCCTGTATTTTAAATTCTCTTACAAATATTCTGACTAGACCATTAACCAGTTAAGAGCTTGCCATTATATTTTTAAGTATATCAAGCTGGCATAATTACTTCATATGCAAGCACAGATTAATATTAGTTATAAAAATGCTATAGAGCCCAGAGATCTACCCAAATCCCGGTGTGTTGCGAACTCTTCCTGGCTAGTTGGCTAGCAAGGACAATATAAAAATTAATCATGTCGAGCACACTTTTCACACATGCTAAAATGAGCGGGATGTCATGCAAAGAAGAACGGTTCTTTATGCTTTGAGTGACGTTCAAGGTGACACTGTGCTTCAGGGTTATGCGTGGCACCAGTCTGTTCTGGACGCATGTGCTTCTTGAGCATTCGTGTGTGTGTTTTCTGCTTCCCATTTTTATGGTGTTTTGAACGTAGCAACGGGGTGGCCTTTATCGATAATAGCGCCTATGATTTTTCAACTAGCGTATATTTAAGAAGATTCCTTCCCGGATTCTTAATATGAACTCGAATATGCGCGATTTTCTGGGACTGAAGATCAGGCGAAGAGTATCAATTTTCTCAAACATTCTGAGCGCTTCAGTGTATCTAAGTTTCAATAAGACCCCTTATAATTTTTGTATAAAACCTTAGGAAGTTCAAAATAGGGACAGTCAAATATAAAATTCCAAAGACAAGAGCGTATGGTTATATACGTACTTTTTTATTTCTCCTTAGAAGCAATTCTATTTTTTTCTTTTTTGATCTGCAACCTCAACTAGATGGTTCTTAAATTATTCTATCAGCCAAATGCCGGAGAAACTTAAGCTTAATCTGTGGTAATTGCCGAATGAGTACGTGTTTGGGACATTAAGTGGCACGAAAGTGTCAATGCATTGCCGATGAAGAGACATTCCACAATATAAGATCACTACTCTAGTGGCCCTAATGAACGCTTATTTCCAGTAACGCAAGTCATTTGGGGAAAGCACATTTAAAGAGGACGTCCACATAATGCAAAATTCTGGCAGTTCTCAACTGTAATGCCTGGCGGATATCCTAACGTCCTAATGGCTCTACCTGAGATTGCTGGAGCTTATTAGAAATTTGCAGCCGTGCCATGAACTATCTTCTAGTGCAAACTATTTTATTCCTTTTACACGTGTTCTTAGCCTGCTTGCTCCTACAGGGCTAACAAAAATATTGGTGCTCCCGTCACACACTTAACTCCGCAAAGACGGTGTTCGCTAGTAACCGAAGGGCTTATTTTCTGTTATCGGCTTGTTTAGCATTACCTGGCTGCATTCTATCATATTTCTTTTGCTGTTCTGTGTAATGGTTCGTAAAGCGTGGTGTTTGGAAAAAAGGCACATGTCCTTTTTCTTCTTCACCCGACTATTCTTTTTGGAAAGAAGTTAAATAGATTTCTTCGCAAATACATTAGACTTTCCTACAATTGCATACCGCAAAAAAAGAGGAAACGATCCATACATTGCTTTCACGATTAACAAGTGAGCATCAGGACTCGAATGCAGTTGTGCGGGAGTTAGTTTTGCAGTGATGGGCATAAAACTGCTGAATTAGATAATGGATTTTACTTTGACATTGATTCCAAAGCGTGGCTGATTGTGTTCCGGTAACCAAAGGAGGCAATGTATCTGCCCTTGACTTGTGGAAAATTCACCTACTTCCTCTACTGAAGAGAAGGCTAATTTCATACAAATAAGAGTGCGCCTTCATCTCGCGATATATTCAACACCTGCAAGCACTTACGGTTCTATCAACTCATATTTTCCTCAATGTTAAATCTTTTGTGTTCCTTGAACCGCTAGCATTTCCCGCATTTTGCGGTTCTTCATCTCCTTACTGCTGTGAGTAAACATTTCACACTGCTAGGCACCTAACAAAATGCTTAACAAAGAAAAGTAGCGCGCAGGGTTCCGTGATGACGACATAATAACGATTTGCGAAGAGAATGTGCCCTGATATTCCTTCGGCACTTCAACTGACCTAATACGTGTAATCTTTCTGGGAAAAGACACGACCGAAAAGCATGGAATTAGTTTTGTAGTTGTGTAGAAGGGAGGCGCGAAAGAAATCAAATATGTATTTGTTCTGTCCGTGTCACCAGCAATAACAGGAGCGAAACGATTAGAAGGTAGCGCATTTTGACCGAACAATCTCTCCAATGTTCGAGGTATAATTCTCTTATTGATCGAAAAAGACCACGTCATATTTTGACGTAGTCACAAGCTGCTAACAGTGCCAGGTGGCAACCTGGCAGGCCACCCGATTGTCCAACATCGCTGGTGGCCAATATAATAATGATTGGAAATTGCTTGAAAAAACGCGAAGATAACACGTGGACAAAGAAATAATACACGGGAACAGGCGCTGACTCGCACCCAAAGTTTATACTATGAAAGTAAGGGTATAAATAGAATCACTCAGCTATGCATTTCGACAAAGTTGTCAACTTTCCTGTCTTCTAATGATTGGACGTGAGAGGCCACGTGTTCTCGTCGCCACATTAGCACAACCTGCCCGACTAGTTGTCAGTCGCCTATTTTGTACAGAGCAGCCTAAAAACAGAATATAAATAAAATTTCTGCGTATCATTACGATACCCCCTGATGCGAAGTTTCATCGCAGCTGTGTATGTGTCTCAGGTTCTATAGGCTCATTTGCTTGGCTTAGTCCTCGGCATGTCTGAGGGCAATATTAGTTCGTTAGTAGTATTATTTGGTCAGGATGACGATGCGCAATCCACAGGGCACGAGAATGTGTATATTAGTTCAATAGCAGTATTAGTAGAAGACGACGATATGCAATGCACAGCGTGAGAGTGTGTTGCAGTTTAACACGAGGCGTGACCGGCTGTGGCGATAGCCTCGTGCTCTCGTGCAGTGCAGCGAAGCTGACCTTTCGGGCCGCCGCAGGTTTGAATCCGAGTCACGGCGATGTTTAATTAATTTATGTATTTGTGGTTTGGCTCTGTTACACCATTCGCAGCGACGCGGCGCAATTCACGAAATGAACCGTAACAGTGGCGCTATAAAATCAGGAAAGAACTGATGTGTGCAAATGCCGGCACCATCACAGTCTAGCGGATACCTCCTACAGCCACTTGCGGTCCGAATGTTGTTGTTGACAGCACAATAATTGCAAATAAATTGACGCAAATAAACACACAAGTTTCAAGTGGAGCAGAGACAAATGTGAAATATATTGCCGTACTCTTGCACTATGGCTCTTGCACTTGCACTAGAGCTCCCGACTTTTTTCCCAGAGGTTTTTGTTTTCCATGCGCAACACCTGTTTCTCACAAATGCAGCGAAGTGCACGTTTAGCTTTACTTTTTGTACTAATTGACTCGTGACCTATCAACGAAACTTATTTAAAACCTCCAAGTTCGTTACCCATGTAGACATAATTTGCAATGGCGGCTGTACTGCATGTACCCCGGACCACAGAGCCAGAAAACCTGGAGGGGCGGGGGGGGGGGGGGGGGGGGGGGAAGGGGGGCCTTCTTCGCCCCACTCTTAAACATGAAAATGCAATATTATTGAGGTTTCCTGCTATGCTGTCAGCAATCAGTGACTGATGTTCTGTCTTGCTGGAACCGGTCCGATTTCTCATGTATGATGTCGATCAGTCCAGACCTTTTTACAACGTTAATGTGCCTTTCTTTCGATTATCATATAGAAGCGTACTAATCATACCCACTAATCCACCGTTCTCCATCTCCTATTCTCCACACATCCACATTTTCGGTAGTGAGCCTACTTTAGGGGTGAACCAAGCTCCAAAATTTGGAGCTTTCCAGATTTTTGAAATTTTCAGTAAACTCTCATTGCTCCACTGATGGTCACATGGTGCTAACGACGTCAAAACTCTCTTAATGGCATTCACAGATCGCGAGATGTCTTCATATGGCTTCTGGCGCAATGGTAAACGGTTAAGCGATGTGGCAATGCAACTGTAGAAGACAGGATTTTCAAACAGAGCCACAAGTGCGCTTGCGAGACCCACGCTCATCTGCCCGAACTCGCGTAGGCTCACGGACACGGTCATGGTGGGCAGGAGGCAGTTAGATTCAATTGGACCACAGTGGGCAGTTTTCGAGCAGTCCGGGGGGCAGGTTGCCACTTGCCACTGTGAACAGGATTGCGATGATGTCGAACGATCACGTGACCTCACTTCACCGAATAAAGAATTTTGTGCCAGAGAATCAGGACATTTTTTGTGAGGCGACAAACTAAATGCTATCGTATTTATAATGCTGCCTTGTTGAAAAATACGACGGCAGTGGGAAACTACGACTGTGACCGCGTCTATGAGCGTACAAAGATTTCAGAACTTCGGCGGACTTTCGAACCGCTACAAGCGACGCTCTTTTGGCTCGTTCAAGACACGGTCGGCGGAAGCCAGCATGGAGGGTTCGCCTGTGCAAAATGATAGCATAGAAACACTTCAAAAGGGCACTGCTTACAGGTGTTCTGCGCGGCTATAAACGGCAATTATGAAGCGATGAGGAACTTACAATGAAGCCACTGCATTAAATATGCACTTGAGTAATAGCAACCCTCAGTTAACCCATTAGGGAGCAAAAAAAAAACTCACTGCCGGTTCTCTCCAAAAGCTCCTCTATTATACAATTGAAATGCGTGCCTCTAAAACCAACGCTTGAAGGGACCATTCGCCGCTTTTAGCCGTTGTCTGTCCGTCCGTCCGTCCGTCCGTCCGTCCGTCTGTCTGTCTGTCTGTCTGTCTGTCTGTCTGTCTGTCTGTCTGTCTGTCTGTCTGTCTGTCTGTCTGTCTGTCTGTCTGTCTGTCTGTCTGTCTGTCTGTCTGTCTGTCTGTCTGTCTGTCTGTCCGTCTGTCCGTCCGTCCGTCCGTCCGTCCGTCCGTCCGTCCGTCCGTCCGTCCGTCCGTCCGTCCGTCCGTCTGTCTGTCTGTCTGTCTGTCTGTCTGTCTGTCTGTCTGTCTGTCTGTCTGTCTGTCTGTCTGTCTGTCTGTCTGTCTGTCTGTCTGTCCGTCCGTCTGTCCGTCTGTCTGTCTGTCTCTCTGTCTGTCTGTCTGTCTGTTTGTCTGTCTGTTTGTCCGTCCGTCCGTCCGTCCGTCCGGCCACCTCTCTGTGCTACGCATGGTCACATGATTGCTTCTGTGCCTTCACCTCGCTAGAGTAGATTCCGATATGAGTTGACGGTGCAGGCAATTTCCCCTTGCCAGCAAGTCCTGGCAGCAACAATGCTGCGTTAGGGAAGCACCAGGGGTCAAATCGACTGCGCAGCACAGCCATTGTTTGTTTCCCGTACAGATGCACATCGCAATTCCTTGCTAGAAGACTTGCGGTGGCTGTTGGCGTTAGCGATCGCTCACTGCTCAGCCTACTAATCTGCCGGAATCGGAGTATGTACCCATCCATTCTTCTTTCATACTGACCGATCACACAACTCTTTATCGCGACGCAAGAGAGCTAAAAGGTCGCCCTAGATGAAATGCGTCATGAAATTTTTACGCATTGGCCGGGAATCGCAAGATGCATCGCAGCAGTAAATCATCAAAAATGAAACCTTTTAAAGCAAGATATGAAAGAGGTACCGCAACTTGGAGGCGTTAAACTTATGCGTGACGCAGAGAGCAGAAAGCAAGAACGGTGATAGTCGAAAAGGCGCCTCGTAATGGCCTACTAGAAAATATCTGTAAAAATAGATACAAAATATAAGCTTTTTAAATTACTGGCATGGTTTTCTTTACCGACCACCCAACATTACTGAGAAGAATGCAGTTCTTTATTCGCTGATGACTTCTAGTAAATTCTTAAATTCAGCCTACCTGCTAGCGGTGCACTCCAGTTTGATGGCATCATAACCCGTTGTTGTGTTCACTACCACTGGCAGCCATTAGGCATGGGGAAGGTCGTTGTACTCGACATAAGAGGTTTCACTAGGAATAAAGTTTAATAAATGTGTTCTTACGGATAAACATTTTTCATCAAAGCTCAGGGTAGGAAAATATTATATTTGGTAAAAAGGTCTTCAGCGAGAGAAACCCGACGACATGCGGTGAAAATGAATTGCTGAGATAGTTGGTTCTTTATGCTTACATTCGCACATCACCGCAATGAGCACGGACGAGGAGACACCACAAAACGCGGTCGTTATCAAGGAAAGCATCCCGAAGATTAAAAACGAACTCGCTCAAAATGAATTCCTGGACTTATTCGTATTTCGCTCTGGGTACAAGGGCTTTTGTGCCGTCCTTATAATCTGCCCTGAGCAGAAGCGGGAAAGGCGTGATAAAAGGAAAAGTGACTTGGCATGTTTAGAGAGGGCTATTGGATTTATGACAGAGTACGAGACCAAGTTTGCAGTTTATGCATACTGCATCGAGCTTTTCTTCAGGCGACCGCTCGCTGTTTATGAATAAAGAGATCTCGTTCTCTGAGAGAATTTCTCTCGCTTAGAATGTTGACAGGGGTCTCCAACACTTCGAGACGGGAAAGCATAAGAGGGGCAAGAGGCACAGCTTCACTCCCCCAACCAGATTCCCCCAC
Organism: Amblyomma americanum; assembly: GCA_030143305.2. Lineage (NCBI taxonomy): Eukaryota > Metazoa > Arthropoda > Arachnida > Ixodida > Ixodidae > Amblyomma > Amblyomma americanum. The sequence continues at coordinate 103,791 of JARKHS020006459.1, forward strand.
AGCGACCTTCGTCGGCCTCTAGGGATCTGTATTTTTGCTTGCTCTGGGGTTGCCTCGGCTCTTACTCCAATGTACTTGTCTTCATGCGTCTTCATGCGGGAACACTTTCCCGGTGTTCAGACTCAGCATAAAACGTTTAAAATCCAAATTTTGGGAATAACTTTGTCATCTGCTAGAAGTCGCTTTAGCGTCTTAGTCTTCCTCTCTCAGGCCCACTCCGGATTACGCGCCCTTTGAGAACCGCGTCACTTAATAAATGCAGCTTAGTTGCCATTTAATATCGGGCCTATAATATAATCACACTCTCTACTTGCGATTCCCGACAGGTTTAATAGCCACTGCTTGATATTTTCCGCTCTTTCGCTCCCAAGTTTCAAGGCATATTGGTCGTCGGGTCTCACTACTAGCGATAATCATTATTGCCTATTCCAGCTAAAAGCGCAGTTACCCAGCAACCAGGCTTGGTTCATGCAGCCACAAGACCCCGCGAGGCCGAAGCTTTTCGGGATTGGCAACCAACGCGCAGCGGTTGGGTGGCGCGCCCTTCGTAACAAATAGGAGGTCATGCAGTATGAATAAAAATTATGTGTTTGAATTTGCGCCGCTTTTTCAAGCCGATTTCGCACGAGTCCAGTCCGGTCCTCTCAGGACCTGCCATCACCCCCGCGGCAAAAAGCACTGGGAGTAAGCGACTCTCTGAAAAGGGCGCTGCGAGATCTCCTGGGCATTCGCAACGCCTACGGTATACGCAACGGCTTGAACACATTTTGGTGATCACTGCTCCTACTGAATACGAATAGACAGCCGTAACTGGCCCAACGCCGCCAGCGGGGGTATGTGTGAGTGCGTGTTTTGCGGGGAGGGGGGGGGTTGAGAGGTGCGCGAGACACGAACAGGTTGCCAGGAATAGTGGTGCACCAGAGCAATCTTAGGAGATAATAATAACTGGTTTCTTGGGGAAAGGAAATGGCGCACTGTCTCAAATATCGGCGGACACCTTAACCGCGCCGTAAGGGAAGGGATAAAAGAGAGAATGAAAAGAAAGACAGAATAGGTGCCGTAGTGGAGGGCTCCGGAATAATTTCGACCACCTGGGGATCTTTAACGTGCATTTACATCGCACAGAACACGGGCGCCTTATCGTTTTGCCTCCATAAAAACGCAGATTTGCATTCCAGTGTGTCTAGTGATAGGTCACTTGTAGCAGATACTAGTGAAGATTGATGCACCTTGCTAAACTAAGTCAAGCTTTCTCGAGCAAAAGGTTTGAAAATTGCCAATTGTAAGACACTGTTATGGTAATATTTATGGTAATGGTATATTATTTTCATATGCAGCAAAATATCATTTATAGCATTTACAGAGATTGCATCGAACAGTTAAGACTATCATAAAAAAGCGAAGGGAACGCTTTTGACGGTAGCGAAAACGTGAATAGAAAAAAATACAAGACTTCCGTCGGTTGATCTGTGGAGATATTGATTTTTTATAGTGAAGTCTTACATTATATGAAAAAATTTCGTTCATAAACTGTTTCCTGATCAAAAACACTTTTGTCCAGAAAATCTCTGTATGAAAGCAGATTGTAAGGTAATCGGTACATGAATTTAAAAACCTTGGCGGCTTTCTTTGTTCCGACCTAAAGTGGAGCAAGGAGGTTTTTCACACATCAAATAAAGCTCTTGCCATGTTCCTCTCCCTGCAACGCTCTATCCCGTCTGCATTTCCTGCTAATAAGCTGATGGCCTACGCATCCTTGGCTCATCCTATGCTTGAATGTACTATTGTTTCCGGGCTCCCTGACACAAAGCAACTGATATCGAAACTTGAGGCTGTCCAGAGGAGACCAGTTGTGTTTAATTGTAATAGATATTAGACACAACTCTCTCAGTGATCTCCTTAATCAAGCTTGTCTAGCCACTCTCAGCAGCCAAGCACACTTCTTGCGCCGTAAGTTCCTCCAACTACTATTGAATGCAGAAGTGTAAATTGACATACACCAGTACCTGTCACCTTCATCAAAAAGAAGCACGCGAAAAAGCGCTGTAAACATTTAGAAGAACTTAAATTTTCTTGTGACACATTTAGGTATTCTTTCCTTCCTGAAGCAGTCATGACATAACACGCATTAACAAATTACATGGCAAGCTGTCCGTAACTTTACGAATTTCATCCAGGCTAAGTCCTGCTCATCCCTCTTCATGGTTGCCATGTGTTGTTTCTTTTAGCGTCTTCTTTACTATAATTCTGTCTTCTATGAATACCTGCGTCAAACACTTGCTTTGTTTCCGTTGACTTTGTTGTGTATTTGTGATAATGCACTCTTCCCCTTTTATCCAAATTCTCCCTAGAATGCATCCCAGTCACCCTTGTACTAGACGTACCGACTTGTTTGATGGCGGTGATATCTTTATTTTCCTGAGATTTATGTTGCTGTGCCTGCATTTTTATGCCAGGATATCTTTTCCTATTCAATTAAGCCTTTCCTTTGACAAGTCTCTGTGATACTAACAGTATAAATTAAATATTTAAACATGTGCTTGCTGAGAGAGTAACACGTGCAGAAACCGGGTTTTCGTGTGTGCTTGCTAAAGGCACCGTTTAGATCCGATGCTTTGTGTGTGCCCACGAATCTCTTCCTGTTTGTGGTGTCTTTCGAATTTTCGGAGCAAACGTGTGCAACTAGTGCAAAAATATGCTTCCAGGAAAAACTGCGCCTTGTGCGTGTCACTCATGAAACGAAAGGCACGCTCTCACGAGAAAACACCTTTTTTCTGCTTCTTTATTCTAGTAATTACTTTTCCGCTCAATATTGTTCCTGCAAACGTGCTTATGCTGGGTACTGCTAATTTTCGTTGTGTATCTCAGATGTGTAAATTATTGGTGGCAAAACTGGAAACATAACCTGACGGTGCAGCTCCTGACTAACTTTTTCAATACGTCTAAAAATTAATTTTTCTAATACAAGGTCCTTCCAGAATTGTGCCTGATGCTTCAAATTAACCAGTGTTGATATACTAGATATCATGTAAATGGTCACATTGAAGTGGTCGCTTATTTTGAACGAACGCCTACCACGAAGCGTGAATCAGCAACAAGCATTTCAGTTAATCTGAGAAATCCTCACAATTTGGCGTATTGTAACTCTGGCGCACGCTACAAAAACCTTGGGTTGCGCAAATTGTTTCAAAGCCGTTTGTTCCGAAGTGTCTCCCAAGTTGTAAGCTTGCTCGCGAAAAGGCAAATTGACTGCTTTGTTTTTTATTTCATTTGTAGAAGTTAGCAGCAAAAAGAGACCGATAAAAAGTTGCAAACGTGGCTGTTTCCAAGAACCGAGTGTCAGACATGCTTGTTTCCTTTGGCTGAAAGGCATTTTGCATATACTTCTGCCCTTCATTGCGTGGAAATGGCAGACCAGAGAGAGCATGAAGTATTGATTTCGAAAAAGTTAGTAATTGAACCCTGAAAAGCATCCAGCTACTCAACACTTGTGATTAGGAGACTATGTTCGCTTCACATTAAGATGTCAGTGTCCGTCGAACTGGGTATCATTTGTATCGAGGTCACATAATGCAAGTTACATCAAACTTACATTACTACTAAAAAACGAATGTAATGTTGCAAATTGCTTTCTGCTAGTGGCGAAACGAGCGATTGTCATTCCCTGTGCAGGAAGGAGCTGGGCATGCCGAGAAAATAAAAGCGAAATTGTTGGAATCCACAACGAAATATTCAAAGATCACGTAAGAAGTTTCTGAACGCCTCTGCTGCAAATGGGAGCAGTAGGCAAGGAAACCAGAAACGATGAGAAAAAAATTATCAGGAAAAATGGTGGTGTTCTTTACTTGCTCACGATGCTGCGACTGAGCCTGCATCTCTGGGTGCCTCCACAACTGTTGTAACAGTAATCCATAGCAGGTATAACGGTAACGGCGAAAACGGATCTTCAATTACAGTAATCTACTACACTTTACACAATGAAAGTGTCATTAAGCATAGACCATATGCCTACTTCTGTAAAGTAGGTAGGGTAAGTGCAGATCCCACATTGTTTTGTAACACACCCCTCATAGAAGGTTTTCTGTTTGAAGGACGGGTTAACAAGGCCTAAACGGCGTGTGATTTATCATTCAAAAATTCTAGCGCTCTTCTCATATCTGCAGTCCCTCAGCGATCTGAACTTGGGTGCCTGCTCTTCTTTGCATAACGCATCGACGTTTTCGATGAATTAAAGAACCTGTGGCGTTTCGTATCTATGTTGGTTACTATATTCTCTTAATGGAAGACCAATCAACTGATGATCAGACAGTACCTAACGCTTCCCTTATATTTTTGTGCGAAATAGTAGGTCAGGGTTTAGTATAAAACTCCAGAAATACGGTTTAGGTTCATGTTACTAAAGAACTAAATCCATTTAAGTTTATTCTCCCTTCCTCCCCACCAAATAACCGAAGTAAAGGAGTACAATTTCTCCGACGATATTACCATGGCACCTAGCTAGGCTGGAAGGCGCGCTTCCTAACATCGGTTTTCAGCCTTACGCAAACCTTCTTACTGCATCATAAACTAAGGGCTCCACCAGCAGGTTGAAGTAAGCTATGAAACTCTTGTAATGCCGAATTGCGAATCCGATTTTGCTCTTTAGGACCCGCATATGTTACCAGCATAAACTCACTTTGTAGCATAAAAAAAAACCGGCATGCTTCATTTTCCCGAAAACAGTCAACACGTTTTAGTCTCAGCATTAATGCTGCCGAAATAAATCCCATTTCTAGAAGTGACGACACAAAATTCTGGAATAGAAGTTTGTATGTATGATTTACTAGAGGTCCAAAGCAGACTGGGACTTTTTACGGCACTTCACCAAAAAATATCACAAAAATAACACTCAGGAAACTCTGGAACTCTTTTATACCATCCTCCTTCACTGCCGAAAATGTCTATTCCAGTGTTCGTTTGTTTTTCAGACCACAAATGAATAGAAAAACTAGAGAAGCAGAACCGATCCGTACTCCATGACTCTGCACCACGCCGCAATAAGCTTTAGGCTAGCGTTATTAGCCAGAACATATCGGCAATTAAAAACGATGTCACCTCCTCGGCCACCTCAACTCAAACACGCCTACGCGCCAGAAAGCAACCTGGGCACACCCAATGATAAGGTGCGCCCAGACTGATCGGTTAGGAGCGGCTAAGAATGCGCGGTGGCACGTCACCCTAGTCGGTAGCGAGCTATTGCGGGGAACGATTTTTAAAAGGCAATTGTAAGCTATACGATCCACGCTCAGCATTAAACTTCAACTCGAATACAAGCTAAGAACACTTCTATAGAGCTCTTCCACTACAATGTGACATTGAACACATTTCAGGGTCCCTTTATTTCACAGCCGGGTAGCAATGGGCCGCGCCTTTAACTTTATCGAGCAGCGGCAAAAAACAAGAACAAGCTCGCAACCACCCACACCTTTTCGCAGACGAGTGGACTGCGCCTTCACTCTCTTAGCCCCTTTCTTCTCCTGCTCTCCCGCTGTCCCTTTTCCTCACAACCTTTTGTTCCTTCACCTCGTTACACGCAGTGCACGCGCAACTGCTCTACTAAGCGGTCTACAAAGTTTAGACAGCAGTGGCTCAGTGGTCATCACGCTCGGCTAGTAAGCCGGAGGAGCGGGATTATAATCTGGCCGCTGTAGTCGTGTTTAGATGGAGGCGAAACGACAAAGGCGCCCACGGGTTGCGTGGTGTCACAACACTTAAAATTTATCCACGTGTACGAGCGATCTTTCATAAGCTTTGCTTCGTGGGCTGCAATCTGTGGTGTCCCGGCCGAACATGAACAGGCCCTCAGTACTAAACGCCGTGACCAACCGTTAACTGATACCATCTGGCAACGCCAAAAAGGCTGAACAATAAATAAAGTAATTGTTTATCTCTATATCTTGAACTGTTATTTCTTTTACAGTGACAGAATAGTTTATCAGTTGCCGAACTGTGGGTCGCAGAGATAAGGAAAAGGAGGCGTGGAGTCCGGCAGCAAACCGCTTAAAGGCGGCTAGCTTGATACTTCTCTCGACGTATGTGTCAAGGAAAGCGTGTGGCAAAATGGCGCCTGCGTCACACGCGTTCGGATGTGCGCGGATGTGCATCCGTACTGCGACAATAGCTTTGAAGATGAGAAACGATCCGCGGATTTCGTGCCTTTTCCGCCAGGCAGACTCTGGCTGCAGCACAGGAGCAAGGGAACGAGAACTTTTTCTTCAGATATCCGGTTGTATGCAGACATGTGTCGGGGTCAGCAACGACAGCGATGAAAGAATAACTCAAGACTAGATGTAAGAGCAGCAACATCTTTTAATGCTATTGCACTGTAAACACACATTCTAAATCAATGTCCCTGATAATATTTTTCTCCTGTTGATTAGACCAGGTTACATAGAAGCGTAAAAAATTCCATAAAAATCTCTATTCGGCATTCTTAACGGACAACTGATTCAGCTACTTCAGAATTCGTGGAGCTGAAACGATCCGGATGTACTGAACTGGCAGGTGACGCATCCGAAGTATTTTCAGGGTAGCATTTGAAATGGCCCCTAATCGGCGATTAAAACACTCAATGGGTTCTGTATTCACCGAATCGCACAGCGCCGATTTTATTCCGCCACCTGCAGTGCTGTTACACTTGAACGCAGGAAAGCGTTCTTTAAAAGGAAAACAAAGCCGGCATAGGCGTCATTTGATGGCGCACGTAATTATCCGGGCGAAGGCAGCGGAAAGTTGAATTCTAAACTTTAATGCGTTCAACAATTTTTCCGCAATTCGGCAGTGCTGTTGGTCGAAGTCAGAGTTTTAATTGTGGATTCCATTTTCATTTCATCGGCTAGCGCAACACAAAAAACTTGGTGCGTTCTACTAACAGTATATATACATTTTCACCTTTGAATGCTGTTGAATTCTGGAAATCGATTCAGCTGCACTTTAGTGTACTGTCGGGTGCACACGCGGTGTACATTATTCGAACCTTCTTTAATACCGCATTACCGCGCTGCTTAACGCCCGACTTACTGTCAAGACAGGCAAACATGTCGCATTTGAAGACAAACATTAGATCACTGTTTTCAATCTGTTACGCTTCCGCTCTGAAGAGTGCCGAAAGTCATTTGCAAAGTCAGCAAGCCAAGAACAGTGCATGGAATATAGCGGCTTTACTCCCCGACGGAGCACTGGGTGAGTTGCCTGTTGTGAACCGAGTCCAATATTTCTTGGCCGTTTCCGCAGCCCGCAATCTGTGTAGCCTAACTTGCGGCCAGTCTAAGAAGGTTAGATGAATTTATTATTGAAGGAATAAAAATTTAAGACCTATCAAAGATTTGTCATTTTCCTCCATTTTTTTTTTTACAGAAACGAATAAAAATGACAATATTCTAGCCAGACGCCAAGTATTAAATTAATGAAATTTACTTAGTATGAAACTTACTCTGAAAATGTTATCTAAGTACAACAGCCAGCTTCCCGGGCATAAAACATTCACGAAGTTTCAGACATTTGGGGCACTTTATAGTGCCTGTAGTAGAGCAACTTAGGCACGCTGCTGCTGTAGACATAGACATATAGGCGTCGTCAAGTGGACAATTTTTAAAAGCATGCATTCATGCCGCCGGAATTACGAAATTTCCTGCCAGTTATTTACAGCCTTGTTTTTTACAAAACGTATCACCTGAAAGGGAACCTTCAGTGTTGCTTATAAAGCAGTTGATGCCATTAGCCGCACACTTATCACTAAACAAGATAATAGCGTATTAATGCATTCGCGAGTTTTACGCATGTAGTCTACTAATTGAAAATTAAAAATTCAAGTTTTTTTTCAGTTTATCCGGAGACCGCTAACTACCTCTTCGAACAGAACTGTCACGTGCAGGTTGATAGTGAATGTTCGTGTATTTTATTAATCTTACAAAATTTTTGACTAGGCCTTCGACCTTGTGCGATTATATTCCTAAGTATATCACGCTGGAACAGATATTTGATACACAAGCACATAGTAAAAAACGTTATCAAAACGTAATGTAACCCATCCGTTTGCCCAAATCCCATGTCTAGCACACTTCGCACATGCTAAAATGCGGCGGCTGCCAAACACAGAAGAACGGTTGTTTATACTGCCACAGTGTTAGCAACATGGTAGGATCTGCGCGGTTGAAGAGACCCGTCTATACTTTGAGTGACTTTCAAGGTGACACTGTGTAGGATGGTCATGCGTGGCGCCAGTCTGTTCTAATGTATGCACGTTTTGGGCGTCCCTGTGTGTGCTCTCTGCATCTTATTTGTATAGTCTCCAGAGCGTAGCAACAGGTAATTGTGGAGGATAGCGGCTATAAGATTTATATTTACGCATAACAAAAGGATTCCTTAACTTGTACTTTAAAGAGAACTCGAACAAAACCAGGCGCAAAGCAACAATACGTTCAGAAATTTTGAGAGTTTCAATCTAATTATACATTAGATATTCCATTCTTTTTGTCTTTTCGTGGGGCCAATAGCAAAAGATTCAAGGATAAAAGCACATGTTTACATTTGAACTATTATTACATTTTCTTCCTGAAAGTAACTGCAACCTCAACTACACGGTTCCTAAATTAATGACTCCGGCTAAGACCGGAAAAAGCTGAGGTTAAGAGGCGGTAATTGCCGCAGGATACCTGTTGGGGGCTTTAACTGGCATCAAAGGGTCATTGCATGGCCCACAAACAGGCGTCACTAATCTAGTCGTGCACATGAACGCTGATTGCCAGTAACGCGCATTCGTGGAAAGGACTCTTAGACAGGACGTCCACACAAGACAAATTTCTGGCAGTTCTGAGCCGTAATGCCTGGGGAATATCTAAACGCCCTAATGGCTATACCTTAGCCTCGGTCTACTACGGCTGCTGCCTCCTTTTTCTGGTTGCTGGCCTCTGTTGCAAAGCTGGAATCGTGCCATGAATTACATTTCACAGGAAACCATTTTATTCGTTTTACATATGTTCTGAGCTTGCTAGTTCTAACAGGGCTGACAATAAATATTTGTGCTCCGGCCAAACCAACCACTCTAATAAGACTTGTTTGACAAGAAAGCGAAGATTGGGTTTTCTATTATCTGCGCGTTGTTATTTTGCAGCCTTTTATCAAAATTCGTTTATTTTGTATTCGTAGCGGTTCGGGAAACGCAGTGTTTGGAAAAAGGTAAATATATTTGCTCTTCCTTAGCATATTATCCTTTTTGAAAGGAGGTAGATGTATATCCGCGCAAATACCTCGGAATTTCCAAAGATTGTTTACTGTCAAAAAATGGAAACGATCGAAATATTGATTTCGCCATTAAGAAGTGAGCATCAAGATGCGAATGCAGTTGGGCGGCAGTTAGTTTTGCAGTGCCGCGCGAAAAACTGCTCGGTTAATTCTTAGGTGTTGTTTTCAGCTTGTTTCCTGAGCGTGCCTGATTCTGTTGCGGTAACTAAAGAAGGTAAATTGCCTGCCCACGACTTCTGCAAAAGGCCGCTGCATTCTCTACTGAAGAGAAAGCTAATTTTATACCAATAATCCTGACCCCCCCCCCCCCCTCTAGTGATATATTCGACACCTCAAAACAGTTACGGTTCTTGCAAATCATACTTTGCTCAATGTTGAATCTTTTGTCCTCCTTGACCTGGTAACACTTCCCACGTTTACATTTTCTTCTCTTTCTTACTGCTGTGTGTGAATATTTCTCGCTGCTAGGCACCTAACAACACACATAACAATAACAAGTAGCGCGCAGGGTTTCTGTATGGCGACCTAATCACGATTTTCCAAGATAATTAATGCGTCCTGACACACTTTCGGCATTAGAGCTGATGAAATAAGTTTATGTTGTCCTCGCAAAAACATAAAGAAAAAGCGCGGAATTATTTTGAGTTGCATTGGTAGGAGAAGCGAAAGGAACTAAATATTTAATTCCCTGCCCGTGCAGCCAGGTTAACGAGAGTCAAACGTTTAGCAGAAAACGCAATTTTCGGAGAGGATTAGCATGATAGTTCTCATGGTAGGCTTCTTCCAGCACATAAGTGCGCTCACGGATGTCACCTTGGGAAACCAAGGAGATTGCCGGCTTAAAATACGTACCAGATTGTTCCTCAGCGATCTTTTCGCTAGGGAACGATATGATCGCTGCAGCTGCTCCATAAATTGACATGAGGAGAGTCAGGGAGGGCTGTTGTTTTCCACCGAGGAAAACACCAACAAGTTGTTGTTGTTTTTCAGCAAACGCGGCTCGGTGACTTTTCTCAGAAAGCCAACAGATGTTGAGCTGACCGATCAGTGTCCTGATAGGCAATGTGTTTGGATGCCAGGACCGCATGTTCTCGGTATTGGCAACCTCGGTTTGAAGGATGTCATTTCAGAGAATAAAGGTGGACTTGGAACATTTCTTAGGGACACAGCGTACCTATGTTCTACTAGATTGAGCAAAATATTGAAGTTTATCTCTCTTTTACACTTTACTTGCCACATTTTAAAGAAAACATGACTTCCACCCGTTCTATGCGAAAACATTGAAGTTGTCGCGGTGAAAACATTTTTGATGTTCGATACAATGTTCGAGACAAAATTCGCTGATTGAATTAGAGACCGCGTGATTTTGTGACGTCGTCACAAGCTGCCAACCGTGGCAGGTGGTAACCTGGCCACCGGATTGTTCAGCGCTGCTGGTGGCAAAAAAATTAACGACTGGATGAGGGAGGCCACATGATCTTTTGACGACGTCAGCACAACCTCTCCATCTAGCTGTCCGACGCCTAATTTCTATACAGCAGCCAAGTTAGATAATCGAACTAATAAGCTCTGAGAACGTTACTGATATTCTCGAATACTAAATTTGAGGGCAGCACTGTCGCTGTCTAAGACTCTGCGGGCTCATTTTTTTGCTTTGCTTGGACCTCCGCATGTCTGGCGACGATAGTGGTTCGTTGGAATTATTACGTCATGAAGGCAACGATGTACGTTAGAAAGGCAGCTCGAATATGTATATTAGTTCGAAAGCAGTAATATCAGAAGATAGACGAGTATGTGAACGCACAGCGCGAGAGTGTTGCAATTAAACGAAGCTTGATCGGCTTCGGCGATAACTTATCCCTCCCAGTCTCTGTAGGCTCTCTGTTTTCTTTACGGGGTCGTCGGCATGTCAGACGACTATATTAGTTTTATAATAGTATCAGTTTATGAAAACATCGCTGCGCAACGCACAGCGTTCGCAAATGTGTATGTTAGCCCAGTAGCAGTATTAGTTTAAGAATACGACGATGTGCAATGCACAGCTCGATAATGTGTTGCAGTTTAACACGAGGCGTGAACCGCTCCAGCGATAGCCTCCGCTCTCATGCAGTAGCAGTGAAGCTGGTCTGCTCTTGCCGCCGCGGGTTCGAATCCCAGTCTCGGCAATGTTTATTATTTTATAAATATTTACTTGTGGTTTGGCTCAGCTACAGCAACGGCGGCGACGCAGCTCAACCTAAGAATTATGGGCCCATGAGCTGCGATCTAAAATCCGAAAAAAATCTGACATTTGCAACTACCGGCACCATCGCCGCATAGCGGATGCTTGCTGCAGTAGCTAGCAGAGCGAATGTGGTGGTTGATGGACCAACAATTGCGAATGAATTGATGTAAATACACACAAAAGTGTTCAACATAAGCAGAGACAAAAGAGAAATTTAATGCTGTCACATCGCGCTCTGGAGGTAAATTCAGCACCCCTTGTTTATCTATTTATTTATTTATTTATTTATTTATTTAGGTATTTATTTATTTCCAGAATACTAGCGTCGCCGATGGGAATTATCACAGGGAAGATAGTTGTACAAAGACCTAATTTTCAAATAATTTGCAAGAAAGCATAAAAACGCACCAAACGTACAAAAAGAGGCAGCATCCAGGTAATGGAAAACAATAAACACAAAACAAATGAAGACATATTAAACTCATAGATACAGCCGGAAATAAAAATCATGGTTATCGATGACTGAAACGCAATCTTCTGGAGAGCCGCCGCGGTGGCTGAGTGGTTACGGCGCTCGGCTGCCGGCCCGAAAGACGCGGGTTCGATTCCGGCCGCGGCGGTCAATTTCGATGGAGGCGAAATTCTAGAGGCCCGTGTACTGTGCGATGTTAGTGCACGTTAATGAGCCCCAGGTGGTCGAAATTTTCGGAGCCCTTCACTACGGCGTCTCTCATAGCCTGAGTTGCTTTGGGACGTTAAACCCCCATAAACAATCTTCTTGAAGCAAGTTCCACTCATTCACTGTTTTCGGAAAAAATGCGTTTGCAATAGTGATCGTTTTACAGCAAAATTCGCACACCTTTTGGGAGTGGTCACGGCGAGTAGGGGTGTAGTTTGGCTTCAACATACAGCAGCGCTTGTCAATGCCTGTTTTAATATAAGAGAGAGTGTGGAAGAATGTGCACCTTAATTTTTTTCTTCTTGCACATAACGTTTCCCAACCCAGCACGTTCATTATCTCGCTGATAGTTTGAAAAAGGTTATAATTATTGGAGACGAAGCGCGCAGCCTCATTTTGCAATTTTTCTACTGAATGTATAAAATAATCCTGATATGGGTCCCAAATAATGCATGCATAATCCATGATAGGTCTGACGTGCAAAAACATAAAATCTTTCTCTAACAACCTTTGACACTGATTTGGAATCTGTACGAATAAAAACATCTTACTTGCCTTAGATATTGAAAGTTTGATGTGTGCGTTCCATTTAAGTTTCTGGGTGAAATAAACGGTAAGGTACGTGCATTATGACACGTTATGTTTTCAACCTTGGATTGCGTTCGAGGTTCGAGCTTTTTATTCGAAAAACAGACATGATTGTATTCATGAATAATTTTTCCAATAATTTTTCTGACACCAATTGCATTTGTTTCTCATGAAAACAACTAGCAAATGCAAGTTAAACTCTTGTTTTCGTACTACTTGACTTGTGACCTGTCGACGAATCTTGCTTCAAACCTCCAAGTTCGTAACCCATGTAGACATAATTTGCAGGGGTGGGGGGAGGGGGGGCTAAACTACAACAATCGTGAACCCACAGAGCCAAAAAAACCTGGAGAGCCTTCTTCACCAGATCCTTACAGAAGGAAATGCAATATTATTGAGGTTACCTGCAATGCTGTCGACAGTTAGTGTCCAATGTTCTCTATGAATGGAACCGGATCGATTGCCCTTGTATGATATGCATGAGCCATCTCTCTAGAATGTTAAATTGACTTTCATTTGATTATCATATGGCAATAAATTAATCAGATCCACTAATTCATGGTACTCCGCCTCGCAATCTCCGCTAATGCACTTCATTCATCTTCTGCAGTGGGCCTACTTGCAAATATTTCGGGGTCCTTTTGAATTTTTCTGGGTTCACCAAGCAGCGAACTTTAGAGGCCCTCAGATTTTAAAATTTTCTAGTGAACTCTGATTGGTGCACTGCTGGTCACGTGTTGAGGACGTCAGGACCCTCTTAGTTGCATTCTCAGAACGTGGGGTGTCTTCATACCGCTACTAGGGCTGTGGTGCCGCGCTTTAGTAAAGTAACACTGTTCGGACGGGAGGCGGTTGTTTCAAACAAAGCCACCAGTAGTGCTTGTGAAATGCAGGTTCCTCTGCCAGAGCTCCTGCAGGCTCATGAACAAGGCCGTGGTGCGCAGGTGGCAACTGCGTTAAATTTCGCAACGGTGGGCAGTTTACTTATAATACGGTGGACAGGTTGCCACCTGCCACGTTGAGCAGGTTGTGATGACGCCACGAGTTCACGTGACCTCTCTGCGCCATCAGATTATTTCGTAAAAGAGAGAATAGAATTTTTTGCTAGACAACAACCTATACGGTGCTTTAACAAAGTTAAAAGCTGGGCTGGTTGGCGCATGATCTTGTGGGGATGTGATACCTTATTAATAATGTTGCCATGCTGTAAGGAGCGATGGCAGTGGGAAACTACAACTTTGCTAGCGTTTATGAACGTCCACGGATTTCAACCTTCCGGAAGACGTTCCAGTGGCCACAAGCGAGGCTGTTTTGTTTGGTTCAAAACACTTTCCGCGGTAGCCGTGCATTGAGGGTGCGCGTCCAAATAATGCTAGCATCGAAACACGCCAAAAGGTCATTGCTTAGAGATGTTCTGCACGGTTGTAAACAGCAATTGTGAAGTGATGAGGAAGTTGCCACGAATCCTCTGCATTAAAGCTGCACATGAATCATAGCAAAAGTTATTTAATCCTGTAGGGAGCAAAAAACTCATTGGCCGTTCTCTACAAGAGTTCCTCTATAAGAAAATCGACTTTCTCTAAAACCGGGTTTCAAGCTTGGAATTACTCTTTCAAAATGGCATATTTCATGTGGCGCAACCATGCAGCCGTTATGACAAAGCATATGTAACTTTTACTGAGCACAGTGAGCATGATTGGGTTCACCATAGGCGAGAGTGCGTTTTCTGTTTTAGCCCGGTAGCAATTATACTGACCAGTCCCCGCATTTTGCTGTTGCTGTCCGTCCGTCCGTCCGTCCGTCCGTCCGTCCGTCCGTCCGTCCGTCCGTCCGTCCGTCTGTCTGTCTGTCTGTCTGTCTGTCTGTCTGTCTGTCTGTCTGTCTGTCCGTCTGTCCGTCTGTCCGTCCGTCCGTCCGTCCGTCCGTCCGTCCGTCCGTCCGTCCGTCTGTCTGTCTGTCTGTCTGTCTGTCTGTCTGTCTGTCTGTCTGTCTGTCTGTCTGTCTGTCTGTCTGTCTGTCTGTCTGTCTGTCGGTCGGTCGGTCGGTCGGTCGGTCGGTCGGTCGGTCGGTCGGTCGGTCGGTCGGTCACCTGCCTACCACTGGCTGGGCAGGTAAGCACCCTGCTCACCGTGTCAGGTGGCAGGTCAATTCATCGCGAGAGGCTGCTCGGGAAGAGCAACCTGGGTCTCAGCCCAACCCATCCCAGCCACAGAAAGCCAGTGGCGCATCACTTGACCGTTGCACCACTGCTCCAGGAGCAGGGGAAAGACTCCCAGATATCTATGAACCTAGACAATAGCCAATTCCGCGTATATGGACATTAATCCATTGTCGAAATTCAAAATGATTCCATCCCTGAACACTTAATCTGAACACCGGAATCAAAGCGAACACCGACATGCTAGCGCATCTAATTCGCATTTGTCTTTACTACGCAAATTGACCATTTCTTAATTCTGCTATCAACGTCTTTTCAAAATGAAACAAATTGTTTCATTAATCGCTCATAGCAGTACCTGCCGTATCAAAATCTAGCTCTGACGCTTCGTGCCGCATGGCGTGGATTTCACTCCAGCTGCAAGCCTTCGACCTGATTACTAATTTTTTTTCAGGGTGGGCCAAGTGAATATCGCTGTTGTAAACTGTTGTAATTATCGCCGTCTTATCTACATGGCGTGTTTTCAGATATCCTTGCTCCATGCTGCGTGCTTCCACTTCAAATGTGTTTCCATATTACCTGCTGCTATTTTTCTTCAAAAGTGTGTTGAATTAACCTTGCCCCTTGCTCATATTACAATAGTGATTGGAATTATCTGAGTAGTTTGTTCATTTCTCCCTTCCTGGGCTGCAAGGGCTGTGTGCATCTCAACTCCCGAATGTTTGGTGGTGTAGGTCAGCGTTATGTTCTGCAGTGAGGAGGAAAACAGAGGATAAATGTTGGCGGACAACTCGCGCAAACGACTAAAGAGCATGAAACGTTATGGCTTATGAGTGGTGTAGGCACAAAGCGGGGCTACGTTGCCTGCGCTACGCGTGGTCAAATGCTTGCTTATTTACCACCGTCTTGCGACACTAGATTCCGAGATGACAAGAAGGCCGCACAGACTGTGTCTCCTCCTGTCAGCAGATTATTGCAGCGACAATGCTGCGTGAGGGGCGTGCCAGCAGTCAAACCGGCAGAGCAGCGCACATTCGCATGTGCTCATCTAAGCGAGCGCGGCCGCCTTCTCATTCTTTCGACAACAGATCACCTCGACACAAACAGAGCCTCAGCTGACCGGAAACATACTGGTGCAGAAGTGTGCAGGATTATCGGTTGCCTTCCGATGACACAGTGGCAGCCAGACTGCCTGGTGGATCGCGTACCTGGCACTGCGTACCAGGCATACGGTACGCCGATCCCTAAGCTGGAAATATGCCATCCTCACGCATTGTATACAGCAGCTTCGGCTTAATTAATCTCTGTCTTTGAGAAGTACAAAAAGTTATTCAGGAATCACACGCGTGGAATTCAACGCGAAGTCATCGGCTTGACTTCCGACGATGACCGTGTCTGATATGAGGGAACACCATAAGAAGTTCCTTTAGGTGAAGAAGCTCAAGCGCAGATGCAACGCGTTTTCGTCAATGGCCATTGGCATAAGCCTTGCCACCCACTGTTCCTCAGTGTTCACATCGGCACAGCAACAATTAAGAGGTTTCGCTGAAATTCGCGTTCGAGCGCCGACACAAACCTGCAAGGTCTTTTTGTTATATTAATTCGGAAGATGCTACATCGATTTGTGAGTTTGGAATTTCTTTTCTATAACAGGAGAGATTTGATGTCGTCTAAACCAGCGATTATTTATTTCCTGTAGAGATGCACATAGCAATCCCTTGCTACAAGACTTACGGTGGCTGTTGACTCAAGCGATAACTCAATGTATAGCCAACCTTTTTGCTGCAATCGGAGCATGTACCCATCCAATCTTCTCTCATACTGGCATATCATAAAACGCCTGATCGCGACTCATTAGAGCGTGAAGGACGTCCCAGAAGAAATGCGTCATTAAATCTTCACACATTACCGGGAATCGCAAGATGCATCGCAGCAAACAATAATACAAAATGAAGCCTATAAGAGCAAAATATGCGAGCTGTGCCACTAATTACACCCTCAAACTGAAGCGCGACGAAGAGAGGAGTGAGTGTAATTACTTTTTAAGGTCACTTTAACCTCTAAGTAAGTGAAGAACATCATCTGGGGGAAGAAAGCTCCACAAAACCGCACGTCATGCAGTTCAAAGCGTCTCTTCTCCTGTTAACGGTGGTGTGTTGTTAGAGGTTCATGGAAGGGACGGGCATACTGAAGAACTTTTGAAACTAGGATAGAAAGAACTCACTCCGGCTTGTCATCAACGTATTCAGGCTCAGGTTGCTTATTAGAGTGAGAAAAGTTGGTGGAAACAGAAGAACTGGTTCGCAAAGCGAAATACTGCTTTCTGCCAAGGAATTTTCATGGTTTAAAGCCAGCGCAGGGAGCCTAAACTGGGTTCATTTCTGGTGAAGCGCTGGGAAATAGCAAGCAAGCACTTTTTCCCTGGAGTTTTTACCCTGGACGAGTTTTCCAAATTGATCATATGTGGCCGAAACATAGCGGCTTTGTCACACGCTACTCATCGCTGTAAAGAAATACGTCTATAGCCCCGGAAAACACCTGTAGCTCATTTCATTATCGGGGGTGCTGATGCCAGTATCGCGCAGAAGTATACTCCGTTTCATACATCAGGTGCAACGCTGTGAAAGGTACGGTAGTAGTCAGGACGGGAAAATAAAAGGAGGCCTGTTACTACGCACTTGTTCTGTGGGCGAGTGGTCTAAGGCACGTAAAAGGTAGGGCTTGACGTCAACAGTAAGAGTCCATTTGATCAAATTCATGAAAAATGTGTCATGTAGTAAGTCTGCAGACAAAGGAATCACTGTGTTTCGCTCGCCACAAGGAACGCACTCCTTTTTCGTCGCGGATGCAGGCCGCGCAAAGAAGTGCGCTAGCTTTACACCGTTGCACCTGATGTATGAAACGGAGTATAGAAATAATGAAGCATCGCTGCTCCTGACTGCGCAATGAACGAGACAAAATCGCATTGCGTGCCATCTAAAGCCAACAGACGGGTCAAAATTTCAAGAAGGGTTGATACTAAGTTAGACAAGACTAAAAGCCTACGCCTGCCCTCAGAATGGCTCTTGGAGAGAGTTGTAGGCGTTTTAAAGTGTAAATATTTAACGCTGGCGAGGTGTGCGTCGCGCACTCCGGCGCGGTGTCGAGGGTCTGTGTTATGGCTATTTGGAGTCGCAGGGTCGCACAGTTTCCGGGAACGCGTTCTAACAGTTTTAGAAGCAAAGTTCACAGGCGAGACGTCAGAACCTTTCG
The DNA here is from genome assembly GCA_030143305.2 of Amblyomma americanum. Classification (NCBI taxonomy): domain Eukaryota; kingdom Metazoa; phylum Arthropoda; class Arachnida; order Ixodida; family Ixodidae; genus Amblyomma; species Amblyomma americanum. The sequence continues at coordinate 121,974 of JARKHS020006459.1, forward strand.
GGAAGGCTACAGGCGCTCCGAATCACCCGCTGAGATAACGTGAGAACGTTCGCACTGATCTCGAGGCCGTAACAGAGTGTTTAGACTTTTGGGCCGACGGAGGTCAGGCGCCTGCCTTGTGCTACTGCCGCTCTATTGGCTTTCCACCAGTATGACTAGTGAAAGTGGGATTTGCGCGCATTTTGCAATTTTTCGTTGTTTTTTTTACCTGCAATGCTCGATCGTTCTGCAAAAGTACAAGATGGCCAGCAATTGGTTAGTATTCATATATTTGCGGGAAAATGAAAGCATGCGGGCGCGCACGAGAGAGCAAGCACTAGGTTGGCGGCGGCACTAGGAGACGGTCTTATCGCGAGTCGCACTGAGGCGGTGCTGACGGTCTCCCCTGCGCAGGCTCTGGCCTATAGTGCAGCAGAAGGTAGAGACTCCTCGCTCGGTGCAAGCTCTGGCTGGAATCCGCTGGCCCACGACCACTGAGCTCCTAGCCACCTGTTGAATGTTCTTTTTCCTTGTGCTGGACGCACGTAACTGTTGGAATAGTTGGATTGTCATGGAATCAGTTCTTTCGTCTCCTGCAATAGCTTGCCGGTATCCAGTCAAACCATCCTACCACCTACTTCAACGGCACACTCCGTATTGATAGCAGTAAGATTACCATTCATTTTGTGAACATTTAAATCACTTTCCTCAATTAAAACCGAATATCTCTTCTGCAGCGAAATCCTGAATTTCTATACTTTGCTTCTACGGCTAAATTGTTAGGACACTTCCACTTCACTACTTCCTTCCAATCCCTCTTCAAATCTTGGCTTATTCGTGACCCTACCCTTCTGTGGTCGCTACACCCCACGTTTCCGACGACCTTCCCATCCTGCACAATGACAAGATGAGCGCATAGTATGACGTCTATTTCATAATAAGTCTCACCATTGGGGCTCTATTAGGTCCGCAACCTGTTTTCTCGTTCGCGCAAGAAGGTATTCATAATTCGTAGATTATTCCCTCTCTGCGAACTCTACTAATAACTCTCCCCTGCTTTTCCTAGAACCTATCACATGGATGGAACCCTAGAGCCCGGTCGCTAGCCTGCTTCTTTCCCACTTTCGCATTGAAGTCGCCCATCTGTATAGTGTACTGTGGTTTTGCATTGTTTATTGCCGATTCCGCGTCTTCATGGAAGCATTCAACGATCTGGTCGCTATGGCATGGATGTAGGCACGTAGGCTTTCACCATCTTCAGCTTGTACCCCTACTTAGCCTAATTACAATAGTTAAATCCTATAGTTAACACTATAGAGCCCCTCTATGTTGCCAGCTATGTCCTGATTAGTGAGGAAACCCAAACCTAGTTCTCGTCTGTCCGCTAATTCGCGATAGCACAGATTGTGCCCGGCGTTTAGTACTGTACACACCTTACCAGTCCTCTTAACTTCATTAAGCCCTATGACATCCCATTTAATGCCCGCTAGTTCCGCGAATAACACTGCTGGGCTATCCTCACTGGATAACGTTCTAGCGTTAAACGTTGGCCCGTTCATATTCCAATGGCGGCCTCACCGGAGCCAGATATTCTTAGCACCCTCCGCTGCGTTGCAGGCCTGACCGCCGCCTCGGTCAGTTCCTCCGCAGCCGCTGGTGGCTGAGGGCCAGGGGTTAATTAGTTTGTTTATAGACGTTTGTGGCCAAGTACTACACCACGGCGGCGAAATCCTGTTCTGGCTAGGGAGTGCGTTGTAAGGTTCTGGTCACCGAGATCAGGCCGCACCCAAGGCCTGGATTTGCAATTCCATCGACGTGGGGTTTTTTTCTCAATAATGAGTCAATATATATGTGGTTCATTATGTGGATCATTCTCAAACTTACATTCTCATGTCCCCGGGAATCCTCATACTGCTCCTTGCGCAATGGTGATGTGGTTAATGGATTTGCCACTGCCCTGCTCTGGCAAGCGCTGCGACCGGTTGGCCTTGTGCGACCCCAGTTCCTCTTCCCGAGCAGCCTGTTGCGACCAATCATTAATTAACTGCCTACAGCCAGTGTGGTTACTTCGCTCACAATCTGATGCGCAGGTTGCGATGACTGCACAAGGTCACGTGACATAGGTAGCCCACCTGAGTTGCTTTTCCAGGGGTGGCCGCCTGGGCCACCCTACACCACTACTCGACCAATTGTCGAGCATAGCGCCGAGGACGACGCCGATGCCTACATATTTTTTGCACAACGAGGCCCTTAAGGTTGTCTGTTAGAAATGAGATGTTTGAAGGTTCAACGCCCTCCGAAGCCGGTTTGGCCCGTGCCCATCACGAACGCGTCATGAATGGTCGTTACCCCATGAATGGCCGTTACCTGTAGCCGATATAAGTGATCACTAATGTCATCTTTGCAAACAAAGCCAATTGCAAGTTGAAAAACACATCCCGGACCTCACACACGTGCAGGTTTTCTTTGTTTTGAAATAAAGTGTGGAAATCTGCTATAAGGAGACTGAAGAGGACAAAATGGAAGAATGTTGTTTTCTGTCAAAGAATCAACAAGACACAGGTGTTTGTTGTTTTCTATCTTTTTGTGACATCTCGCTCGGTGCGATCGAATAGAGGCTGCGTGAACAGCATTCGGTCGATAGCAACCGCACAAGCTGGGCTAAAGAAAACCGCTGTAGGAAAGCCTTGATTTTCGCACAAAACTTGCCCCTCTTCGCTATTAGTTTCATGTTTGCACAAAAACTTTTTGCGGGACACAACTGACACGCTAAATAAGATATTGATAGCGCCAGCTTAATTTTTCGCCCCGATAACTGAAAACTGCCACTTCAGATATTTTCTTTCAAAGAGCTCATGCAGATAACGGGAAAACGTTACCTTGGTTGTTATAGAACCGCTGGCTTGTATTTACTAGTAAGCGACATTTGTCATGAACCCACATTTGCAGCATGCATCATCATCATCATCAGCCCTACTCCATCCACTGCAGGGCAAAGGCCTCTCCCATGTCTCTCCAATTAACCCTATCCTTTGCCAGCTGCATCCACCCTTTGCCTGCAAACTTCTTAATCTCATCCGCCCATCTAACTTTCTGCCGCCCCCTGCTACGCTTACTTTCTCTTGGAACCCACTCCGTTACCCTTAAAGACCAGCGGTTATCTTGCCTTCGCATTACATGCCCTGCCGAAGCCCATTTCTTTCTCTTGATTTCGACTAGGATGTCATTAACCCGTGTTTGTTCCCTCACCCACTCTGCCCGCTTCCGATCTCTTAACGTTACACCTATCATTTTTCTTTCCATGGCTCGCTGCGCTGTCCTTAACTTAAGCTGAACTCTTTTCGTTAGCCTCCACGTTTCTGCCCCGTAGGTGAGTACCGGTAAGATTATGCTGTTGTACACTTTCCTCTTGAGGGAAATTGGTAAACTGCCACTTATGATCTGCGAGAATTTGCCATATGCGCTCCACCCCATTCTTATCCTTCTAGTTATCTCCCTCTCATGATCCGGATCAGCTGTCACTACCTGCCCTAAGTAGACGTATTCCGGCACAATTTCTAGGCTCTCGCTGCCAATTGTGAACTGTTGTTCCCTTGCTAGGCTGTTGAACATTACCTTGGTTTTCTGCATGTTAATTTTTAGACCCATCGATCTGCTCTGCCTGTTTAACTCGTTGATCATGATTTGCAGTTCACCTCCTGAGTGACTCAGCAAGGCAATGTCATCAGCAAATCTCAGATTATTTAGGTATTCTCCATTTATTCTTATTCCCAACTGTTCCCAATTCAGGCCTCGAAATATCTCCTGCAAACATGCGGTGAACAGCATTGGCGAGATCGTGTCTCCTTGCCTGACGCCCTTCCTTATTGGAATTTTATTGCTGACTTTATGGAGGACTATAGTAGCTGTGCAGTTGCTATATATATCTTCCAGTATTTTGACATAAGGCTCTTCTACCCCCTGATTACGCAATGCCTGTATGACTGCTGAGGTTTCCACCGAGTCGAATGCTTTCTCGTAATCAATGAAAGCTATATATAGAGGTTGGTTATATTCTGCGCATTTCTCTATCACCTGATTGATGGTGTGAATATGATCTATTGTAGAATATCCTTTACGAAAGCCTGCCTGATCATTTGGTTGATTAAAGTCTAACGTTGCCCTGACTCTATTAGCGATTACCTTAGTAAATACTTTGTAGGCAACGGATAGTAAGCTGATCGGCCTGTAATTTTTCAAGTCCTTGGCGTCTCCCTTCTTATGAATTAAGATAATGTTTGCATTCTTCCAAGCTTCTGGTACAGTCGAGGTCATAAGGCATTGCGTATACAGGGCGGCTAGTTTTTCTAGCACGATGTCCCCTCCATCCTTCAACAGATCTGCTGTTACCTGATCCTCCCCAGCTGCTTTTCCCCTTTTCATTGCTTCTAAGGCTTTCTTTACTTCATCTTTCGTTACTGGTGGGATGACGCATTGCTGTGCACTGCTGTCTTTCTCATTAGCGTTCTGATTACATTGGCTACTGTACAGGTCTGTGTAGAACTCTTCGGCTACGTTAACTATCTTATTCATATTGCTAATGACATTGCCCTGCTTGTCTCTTAATGCATACATCTGGTTTTTACCTATGCCTAGTTTCCTCTTCACTGTTTTTAGGCTACCTCCGTTCTTTAGAGCATGCTCGATTCTCTCCATATTAAACTTCCTTATGTCGGCTACCTTGCGCTTATTTATTAACTTTGATAGCTCCGTTAGTTCTATTCTATCGGTAGTGTTAGATGCCTTCATGTTTTGGCGCTTCTTAATCAGATCTTTCGTCACCTGAGATAGCTTCCCGGTATCTTTTCGAACTGCCCTACCGCCTACTTCTACTGCGCACTCCGTAATTATTGATGTCAGGTTATCGTGCATTGAATGAACATCAAGATCATCTTCCTCAGTTAAAGCCGAGTATCTGTTTTGCAGCGCTATCCTAAACTCCTGTGCTTTTCCTCTTACGGCTAACTCGTTAATGGTCTTCTTCTTCGCTAGCTTCTTCCGTTCCCTCTTCAAGTCTAGGCTAATTCTAGACCTTACCATTCTATGGTCGCTGCAACGCACCCTTCCGAGGACGGCCACATCCTGAATGATGCCAGGTTTAGCGCATAGTATGAAGTCTATTTCATTTTTAATCTCACCATTGGGGCTCTTCCAGGTCCACTTCCTGTTTTCTCGTTTGCGGAAGAAGGTATTCATGATCCGTAAATTATTTCTATCCGCGAATTCGACTAATAACTCTCCCCTGCTATTTCTAGAGCCTATCCCATAGTCACCTACCGCGTGGTCGTCAGCCTGCTTCTTGCCCACCTTCGCATTGAAGTCGCCCATCAGTACAGTGTACTGCGATTTTACTCTATTCATTGCTGATTCTACGTCCTCATAGAAGCTTTCAACGGTCTGGTCATCATGGCTGGATGTGGGTGCGTAGGCCTGCACCACTTTCAGCTTGTACCTCCTATTCAGCCTAATTACTATAGCTGCTACCCTCTCGTTAATACTGTAGAACTCCTCTACGTTGCCAGCGATATCCTTATTAATGAGGAAACCCACACCTAGTTCTCATCTACCCTCTAACCCGCGATAGCACAGTATGTGTCCGTCCTTTAGTACTGTATACGCCTCACCTGTCCTCCTAACTTCGCTAAGCCCTATCACATCCCATTTAATTCCCGCTAGTTCCTCGAACAGCACTGCTAGGCTAGCCTCACTAGCTAAAGTTGTAGCGTTAAACGTTGCCAGGTTCAGATTCCAATGGCGGCCTGTCCGGAGCCAGAGATTCTTAGCACCCTGCGCTGCGTCACAGGTCTGACCGCCGCCGTGGTCAGTTGCTCTGCAGCCGCTGGGGACTGAGGGCCGAGGGTTAATTGGTTTGATCATAGAAGGTTGTGGCCAAGTACTACACCAGGGTGGCCAAATCCTGCTCTGGTGAGAGAGTGCGTTGTCGGTTCTGGTCACCGAGATAAGGCCGCACTCCAGGCCTGGTTATGCAATTCCATCGACACGCGGATTTTTTTTTTTAAACCCGGTGGAGAATTGCGCGGCATCAGGATTTGAACCCCGGTCCTCTTGCACGCGAGGCGGATGTTCTACCTCTACGCCATCGCTGCAACATGCACGTTGAGAATAATGCACGTTGAGAATAATTACACTCACAACTCTGATGCAAAAATTAGGAGACCAAAGGGATAAATAATGCTAAAGTCTACAACAACGTACCGCAAGCTGGAAACTGCATGTGTCACACGTCAATAAGAATCCAACTATTCCAACAGTTAGGTGCATCCAGCACAAGAAAAAACATTCAATAGGTGGCTAGGAGTTAAGCGGGCGTAGGCCAGCGGATTCCAGCCAGAGCTTGCACCGAGCGAGGAGTCTCTACCTTCTGCTGCACTACAGGCCAGAGCCCGCGCAGGGGAGACCTCCGTCAGCACCTCCTCAGTGCGACTCGCGATAAGACCGTCTCCTACTGCCGCCGCCAACCTAGTGCTTGCTCTCTCGTGCGCGCCCGCATGCTTTCATTTTCCCGCAAATATATCGATACTAACCAATTGCTGGCCATCTTGTACTTTTGCAGAACGATCGAGCATTGTAGGTAAAAAAAAAACGAAAGATTGCAAAATGCGCGCAAATCCCACTTCCACTAGTCATACTGGTGGAAAGCCAATAGAGCGGCAGCAGCACAAGGCAGGCGCCTCACCTCCGTCGGCCCAAAAGTCTAAACAGTTCATTACTGCCTCGAGATCAGTGCGAACGTTCCCACGTGATCGCAGCGGGTGATTCGGTGCGCCTGTAGCCTTCCCGAAAGGTTCTGACATCTCGCCCGTGAACTTCGCTTTTAAAACTGTTAGAACGCGTTCCCGGAAACTGTGCGACCCTACGACTCGAAATAGCCATAACACAGACCCTCGACACCGCGCCGGAGTGCGCGACGCACACCTCGCCACCGTTAAATATTTGCACTTTAATGGCCTACAACTTTCTCCAAGAGCCATTCTTAGGGCAGGCGTAGGCTTTTCAGTCTTGTCTAACTTAGTATCAATCCTTCTGGAAATTTTTGCCCGTCTGTTGGCTTCAGATGGCACGCAATGCAATTTTGTCTCGTTCAGTGCGCAGTGAGCAGTAGCAATGCTTAGGGATTTCTACTTCACCGCGATATTGGCATGAGGATCCCTGATAATGACGTTACCTACAGGCGTTTTCCAGGGTTATAGACGTATTTTTGTACAGAGATGAGTAGCGCGTGATAAAGACCCTAAGTCTCGGCAGCATTTGAATAATATAAAAAAATCCTCCAGGGAAAAATCTCTAGGGGAAAAAGTGCTTGCCTGCTATTTCCCAGCGCTTCACCAGAAATGAACCAAGTTTCGGATTCCTGCGCTGGCTTTAAACCATAAAAATTCCTTGCCAAAAAGTAGTATTTCGCTTTGCGAACTAGTTCTTCTGTTGCCACCAATTTTTCTAACTCTAATAAGCATCCTGAGACAGAATACGTTAAACACAAGCCGGAGTGCGTTCTTTCTATTCTAGTTTCAAAAGTTGTTCATTATGTCCGTCCCTTCCAGGAAAGTCTCATAACAACACACCGCCGTTAACAGGAGAAGAGACTATTTGAACTGCATGACGTGCGGTTTAGTGGAGCTTTGTTCCCCCAGATGATATTTTTCATCTACTTCGAAGTTAAAGTGACCTTAAAATGTAATTATACCGACTCCTCTCTGCGTTGCGCTTATGTTTGACGGTGAAATTAGTGGCACATCTCGCAGATTTTGCTCTGACAAGCTTCATTTTGTATTCTATATAGCAGAGATGCATCTTGCGATTCCCAGTAATGCGTGAAGATTTAATGACGCATTTCATTTGGGACGTTCTTCACGCTGTAGTGCGTCACGATCAGGCGTTTTGTGATCTGTCAGTGTGAAACAAGAATGGATGGGCATATGCTCCGATGGCGGCAAAAAGGGCGGCTGTAGAGTGAGCGACCGCTAGCGTCCGCAGGCACTGCAAGTCTTTTAACAAGGGACTGCTATGTTAATCTGCACGAAAAGTAAACAACCAAGATAAGTGTCTCTGTATGAGCATTAGGCAGCAGTGCCTTGTTCTAGGTACCGCAACTGTTAAGCGGCAGCTGCGTCGCTGCCGTAACACGCAGACCACATGATGCCTCGACTTCTAGCTCTGCCCAGCGTAAGAACTTCACGCTGCCATCACAATCCATTTTTTAAACCTGAACAACTACTGGCTTTTTGTTAGTGGGCTCCAGATTAAGCTTCTGCTACTCTCTGTTTCTTGGCACTAGCACATCCTTCTACAACCCCATCTTTAAGTAGTGCTTTTTGCGCATCAGTCACCGGTGAAACAACTACTCTCGTTAACTAAAACCATGGTTAATTTGAAATGTCTTTTCACCACAGAGGGATATCATAACATGTCACTGAAGAAAAGTGGTAATACACAGTATAAAGTAATACTCGAAAAAAATGTTAAGTGCGTTCTCGAATAAACACCGGAAGAAGTGCGCCGAACGTTTTTGTTCACAATCTAGGGAATATGACTACAGCGTGGGCTGAGATTTTTCGCTCAAAATATGAGACGTACAAGAAACGTCGTGAGAAAAAGCAAGGCTAGACCGTAATAAACCTAAGAAGGCACCGCACGAAGCTTAGAAACCAACAACAAATTTGTATGGCACGATTAAGAAAGCACATACTGTCGTTGGGTGAAAAAACGACGATAAAATCATTGCAGATACTGGTCACAAATGCCCTAAAATATCTAAAGGCATAAAACTTAAACGCCCAAAGTATCATCAAGAAAACTCATCACCTTCAGAACCTTGTGCTCCAGCACGACCCTGATATAGTTGCATTCACCGAAACTTCACTTCCGGCAGATATTTTCAACATTAAAATTGCCCCACATAACTATTTTAGTACGTAAAGACCGACATACACGTGGCGGGGCAGTAGCCTCGCTGAGTCAAACGCACCATTCTTTCGTTTTCCTGCCAGACGTGGCAAGCGCTGAGGCAATATTTCGTGAGCTGCCAACTAATGGCGCTCAAAGTCTCGCCTTTTTCGTTTATCCAAGCTCTTCTTCAGGCAACAAGTACAGAACTCTCATTCAAGAGTTCATTAAAGGGCGGATTTACAATGGATATCCCAGAGGGATACTCGTTTGCGATTTTATTCCTCGCGAAATGTGTGAAATGTGATACACACGGCTCTCATTATCTGCATAATATGCCATCATTAGTTAAGTGCTCAACTTCCACCTTCGTCAAACACAGTCATTCCGACGCGCACACCGGACACATCGAAATACAATCTTGCCTGATCTCATTTTCAATACAGACAATTTTCCGTTGAACCAGATACAGAATGCCGTCGTCAAAAGGATGCCTGACCATGACATTCCGGTTTGCAAACTACCCCTGGGAATTTCTACTACGTCTCGAACCGCATTAACAACTGTACATAACCTTGGCAAAGTGGACGATGCAAGCATACTTACCTAATATTGATTAATTTTTTATGGCTCAAGGGCACCTGTGGTGAGAGACCATCACTGCTCAAGGTCGGATCAAAGACGCATTTCTAAAGCATTCACTTTAAAAAAGCCGACGGCCAGGCCTGAGGAAAGCTTGGACCCATTGTATCGCCGGTGCGGACCCGGCGGCAATCAGGATCGAACTGCGCACCTCCCGAATGCAAGACGGATGCAAACACACTTGACCATTTCAAACCTTGAGTTTTGCTTTTTTACACATTGTAGTGCAATATAGATGCACATATCAATGCTCTTTGGCTCACGTTTCAGAACATGGGTTGTCACTGTCTTTCATTTTTGCCCCAGTTATAAACACCATCCAACAAAGAATCCTTGGATCACACGTAGCGTCATTCCAGCAAAATATATTAAATTCATTAGAACAGGGACGAGCTCAAAGTATTAATCAGCTTTTCGAGGCTTTTGTGAGTAATGCTTGGCTGTAGTCTTGAGAAGGAGAGTTTACACAAAGGAGATATGTTGTCCAGGCAAAGCTGCAGCTGCAAAATAGGGTAGGCGTTCAATTTTTTTTCAGAATTGCCTTATTGAAGGTAGAACAGCGATCAGTATGTTCTGGTTCTGTCCACTACTGAGTTTCTGCAAAGGTTGGTTTCGAGAGAGCCACAGTGACAGCCACGTTCGTTTCGCGAAACCTGGTGGTCGAGAAATCTTGAGCTCGTGAAGCAGTCGTCTGCAGTACTGAAGTGAAAGAACAATTCGCTTGTACTTGCTTGCGACGCTTGACCATGTGCGGCGTTGTGAAGTTTCAAGAAAAACACCAAACAAATGTAAAGAGAGCTACACGCACGGGAACATGTAGCTTCCACACCTCCCGACATATCCGCCTCCCGGGATGTACACCAGCGGGCGGCGCCCCTGGAATCTGCGACTGTAAACTGAGGCGTCACACACTCGTTATTGTTGTCTCGGCTATTCGGCAAGCCACCTCTTCAGGATATCGCACGGCCTTACAAAAGCGTTAACACAGTTACTTCCTTTACATTCCTTACAGTATGCGCAAGCATAAAATGCGTTGCGGGAAAGGCATAGTGCACTCCGCCGGTCCTCATCGATGGCGATATCTAATTTCGGCGTGCGTCAGGAATTTTGTCTGCTGCACATGCCCAAGCCGTCGCCCGCTTGTTCTCATACAGCTGGGCAGCAGGCTGCTTGGACAACCTGGAAGCCTCTGAGGCTTCAAAACGCTGCGCCACCCGCCGCTTTTAAGAGCGTTAGCTCTTGCTCATCACGTTTCGAGATTCTGCGGGGGTCTACTACCACCCTGAGATCACAGCGCCATCTGTGGCAGCAACTAGAAAACAGCACATCTCGCATTGAGACTTGTAGCGCCATCTACAATATCATTGTAGAAACAACCACCATCCACGTGCCAATGATGACGTCACGGTTCAATATGGTGGATAGAGGTGAAACTATGAGAGTATGGCGTCAGGGGACGAAATGGCGGCAGTGTTGTGGTTTCTCGAACCTAATATGGCGGCCATTAAAATTGGTTGTGCCCTCTCATTCCTTTCCCCCTCCTCACCAAAAATGTACTAGAACGGGTATGAAAACTGTCCCGTTACGGGACCGCTTTACATGTATGCATTCGTTCCGTTATATATACTCCGACAACAACGGGCAGGCATTCGGGGACAGTTGTATACCGAATTTGGGAGGCAAATAAAACGGTATGGCTTGTGGTATAAAAATAAAACAACAAAAATAATAGGTAAGCATTGTATACATGCAATTACTAATTGAAGCGTTACCATATAGCACCGCCAGCAGAATGCGAGGCCCACCTTGACCCCCCAAATGAATAATAATAATTGGTTTTTGGGGAAAGGATATGGCGCAGTGTCTGTCTCATATCATTGGACACCTGAACCGCGCCGTAAGGGAAGGATTAAAGGAGAGAGTGAAAGAAGAAAGGAAGAAAGAGGTTCCGTAGTGGAGGGCTCCGGAATTATTTCGACCACCTGGAGTTTTTTAATGTGCACTCACATCGCACAGCAACGGGCGCCTTAGCGTTTTGCCTCCATAAAAAAAGCAGCCGCCGCGGTCGGGTTCGACGGCAAATTCGGTTTGGGACGTATCTTGGAGGGGTGTAACTCGTAAACGGGTAGGTGTGCATCGTAATTTTTCTGATAGATGGCGGTAGGCGTTGATCGCTCCGTGTCACGGATCTCCCCGGGGAACACTCGGACCGAAAGAATGGACTAGTCGACGGGTGTACCCACACAAACGCACATTTAATACACCCTACGTGACACACACACTAGAACACAAAACTAATAAAACTAACACAAAACACAGAGACTATAAACACACACGACCCGGGCACACTGCTACTAGCGTCTACTACTATCGTTCTACTGGTAGCGGACGGCGTTCGTGCTCACGGTTGGTTTGGTGTGGCTGCGGCATTGTATGGATCCAGTAGGCGGCGTCGAGGCGGCGTTCGACGTGCTTGGGCTGGCGTCGCTGGCTGCGTCGTAAAAGCTCCAGGTCCAAGCGCCCGTGGAAGTGATGCGGGTGTTGTTGGCTTTGGGGCACCACCCGGATGGTTGGCAAAAGCGCTCGAGACACCCCTGGCCGTAGCAGGTGGTAGCGTCCTCTTTTGACTCCCCGAAACGGGCTCAGGCACGGCAGGAAGTCCACGATGCGCTGCCGTAGAACGCGAGCTCACCGGAGCAGTAACCGGCGTCGCTCTCTCCAGCCGATGTGTCCCTGACCTGCCGGAGCCTCCGCTTCTCTGCTGTTCCCCCCCGGGTCGCGCTCTCACTCGCCCTTTTATAGCCTCGGTGTTAGTCCACGTATGCCTTGTCGTCGTCTTCTTCTCTTCTCCACCAATCATCTCCCTCGACCTCACCGAATGCTTCTTCTTCCTTTTCTTTATTCTTCGGTTAATTCGCGTCGTCTTCTTCACACCTTTTTCCTTTAAAATTTAATTTAGGCTCCTTAATATAGGTGACACTCCGCTAGGCGGCGTGCGTGCACGCGTAGCTGAGCATGATGACAATCCACCCCGTGTCAGAGGGTATTACATTCCGTTTCTCGATACGAGCGGCATGTTCTTCTTCGCTTCCTTCGTCTATTAAACCAAATAGCCACCGCTCGTTACTTCAACCTCTTCCAGAGCGTAGCGGCCTTTTTTCTTAAGCTGAAGAGCGCAATTGCCTTCCTTCGCCGCTTATAGGTTTTTATATGCTGCTCTGTTCAGAAACTTCTTTGGGCAATTCGTTGAGTGTTTTCACTGCTGTTGCCCTTTGACATGCAGTTCCTTTCGTCCGCTCTGCAGCCGTCATAGCAAACATTCGCCGCGCCGAAAGAAAGAATCCACTCTAGAATCGTCGTTCTTCGCCGCCGCGGTGGCTGAGTGGTTATGGCGCTCGGCTGTTGACTGGAAAGACGCGGGCTCGATCCCGGCCGCGGTGGTCGAATTTAGATGGAGGTGAAATTCTAGAGGCTCACGTACTGTGCGATGTCAGTACACGTTAAAGAACCCCAGGTGCTCAAAATTTCTGGAGCCCTTCACTACGGCATTCCTCATAGCCTGAGTCGTTTTGGGATGTTAAACCGCTAAAAACCATCTACAATCTTCTGCGCGCTGCACGTAGCCAGCGACGTGGAGGTTGCATTGGTGACATTCGGCAGCATGACGCTAAGCATGGTCGTTGCTGCGTGTTGTGGATGACCTTAGAAGGCCTCATGCTGGCGGTCTTCTGCTGTGCGTTGGTCAAAACGAAGACTACTTAGGGAATAATGACGTCCAAGGTGTGTTCTGTGTCAGCATACATGGCAAAAATGTCTGCAAGGGTCTTGTTCAAGCACTGCCGGAGGCTGTATTTCTGCAGATGGCACTGAGTAATCATCATGAATATTTTTTTCTAGATGAAGTCCGCAAAGTTTGAATATTTTTAAAGGACAGAAATAAATACACATTCAGTACATCAAACAATACAAAAGAGAAATAAACTTTAAAGAAACTATAATATATAGCATGGTAGAAAAGACGCAAATTGTTTTGCTGGAAATAAGAAGCCCTCAAGAAAGAACATAAGGGAGGGCACATAAAGAGCTCTACAGGCTGCTTAACCTAGACTGCAAGGGATTCAATGAAAACAATGCGCTTTAGGAAGATTCCACTGGTGCATTGTCGTAAGGAATCGTTTGGTAAGGGCAGCCTATGTTTAAATACCGGCTCATTTTCAAACATATAAAACCAAAGTTTGTCCGTTTACTTTATTTTAGGTATACTGTGCAATTAAAGTTTATGGGGCTGCTCTTAGAGCTTCGAATGAAACCGATAAGATAAAAAAAAAAACTTGTCTAGTGATTATGCCCCCAGGTCCTAGTGTTTACATCATCAAATACACCACCATGAAAAGAACTTCGCTATGAAAACCCGGTACAAACAAAAACGTTAGCGCAAAGGTACCACGTGTTCGCCGTTCAACGGTACGGTACACAGACTTTTTCACTTCATCGTGATCGTGCTTATGATAGAGTCATTGTTATAAGAAAATAACGTGGCGGAGCTCCGCGAAAATTCTTGGCTGTGAACAGTAAACAGTTTTCTTTCTTTTTTTTGGGGGGGGGGGGGGACTTCGTGTCATCGAGTGCCTGCTTTCGGGACAGGGAAGACAAATAATAATACTTAAATCCCACTCACTTCATTTTAAATTTCAAAAATAGGAGACCCACCCAAGTTCAAGGCAATTAAAAATAAACGGAAATTTCTCGACATGCTCAGAAACTTTCAGACTTAAATTTTTGTGCTGAATATAAGTAAACGATGTTAGCTAACAAGCCTTCAATAATAACAAAATTAATCGAACTTAAATAATATTCTGAGAACTACAACAAGCACTCGCCGCAATTCAGCTGTAAACAAGGTGTATAGTTGAACTTTTTCATGGAATGTTTTCTAAAGCATTGTATAAAAGTTAGCCATTGTGCGACCTACAGCCAATCCACATAGTGTAGATTCGAATACAACGCCTGTCTGTGGCTTCCTTCTTACATGCTGTACTTAACATTACATACAGAAGAAAACATACGCTCACGAAATACGCAATAATGTCTTAAAGCATCAACGCTTCAGAAGCCTTGCCGATATTCTCCCCATAGCAACACGAGTGGTCCAAAGTTTGTGACGTGTCACGTGCGCCACAAAGCGACGCACATTGATGGACGTCGAATTGCGCTCTCTGTGAGCGCGGGGCCTTCGAACGACGCGAGAGATGGCCCAAACTTGTTGAGCCACAGCGGCCACAGAGAAATTCAAAAAGCTGATAAGGCTATACCTGACGACCAGCTACAAATCTCTAGTTGCATTCCAGCACCTATCGGTGATACTTAAAATTTTTACTTTTGCAATTTAGTTAAGAACTTTGCGGTTTTCTGACGTCCGCCAGAACTGTTATTACTATGCCACAAAAGCCTCTCTTTACATGAAAATTAAAACTATTATAACGAATAATGGCTCGCTTACCTGAAACGCCTGATATACTTTCCTCTTGGGAATTTTGCTAAGCTAGTATTCATAGCTGTCAAGACCACTGTTCATTTATCTGAAAAAAAAACAAAGAATTATAACTTCATGTCCTCTCGTTTTCCTATGCAACATAATAACATCATGAAAAGGTGTGTATAGGAAGTGGAAAAGATTGTTGTTTAAATACTGCTCAAGGTGTTTTTCACGTGGGGATTTATTGTTGCTATTTTTGGTGCTGGTCATCCAGCGGCAGTTGCAATGTTGGAAGTTGAAATTTGTGCACGCGTTTTCTTTTTTTTTTTGTTATCAGAGCTTTTGGGTCGTATGTGTGAGAAAGCCTCCACAAAACTTCATTTTTTGTTTAAGAAAAGGCTCTGGAAATGTTCGGCAAAAGAACAGGCGCCTGTTGAATTAGCTGCACACAGAGGGAACGAAAGTTTATTGGGCAATTGCAAATAGAACTAATGTTCCGTGAATTTTTCTGACGGATGCGCAGATTTTAGGGTATTGAACTTAGTCTCACATTTTATGATTTGACACCGTATGAATACACATGCAGAAGTAATCACTCATGTAGCTATGACGTGACTCATCCTGGAATAAAATTATTCGCTTACTTAGTTTAATGCCGCAGGCGGCGTGCTAGTTTTTCTTGTGTTATTTAAACTTGATCGATGGGTGCGCAAGTGGTAGTAGCTCCACCCAAATTTTTACTCTTTACCAACAGAGTTCAATTCAAACATAATAAACAAAAGTTCTTTACTTGCGATATAAATACACCCGTTCTTCCGGCGGTTGCTGTAGATTAAGTGCGTTCCTGTACAGAAGGCAACGATATGCGATTCATTTTGCTCCTTCCTTTTGTACACTTTGTTGCCGGCGGTTCTGAAACCTCTGAGGGTGGCAAAAAAAGCGACGTGCTCAAATTTTCAGACCTGACTGAGGTAAGCCTAGTGTAGCATTCAGGTATCACAGTAGAAAGCTTTAGAACATGTCGGTTACTCAGCGCTCTTTTTTCCTACTGATAAGGGGTGACTTGCGTTACATGGGGGAACGTATTCCAGATATAGGAACGTATTCCAGATATAGCACTCTGATAAACTAAAAATTGGGCTCAAGCTATAAATTCATATCTGTATATGCAGTTAATGGGCGGTTTTCTTTTATGCTGGAGCCTTATTTGTGTCACTTTGACGTGATAAAACCATGCACTCAAGGGCATATTACTATTAGCTTAGAACCGGTGCATGTCCACAGACACGTATTATCAAGAGTATCCAAAGTTTCCGAATAGTTATGGTATAACTGACACATAAATATTATAACGCCGAAGAAATTATTATGTGTTGCATACAGACTACATTCATGTGATTTTTCCCAGATGTTGAAGTGGCTTCTGTAATATCACCTGGCCCATTGAAGCCATTTCATCATTTTTAAAACGTGAGAAAAACAACCTCGAGTGCTTTTCCGAAAAATCAAATTTACTTCCGATATATTAATCATTATGACGACTAAGAACCGCTAGAACCAAGCGTGTCTTCGATGGCGACGGCCCTGCAGATAAGCCATATCGTTTTGCGACATTGTACATAAAATAAAAGAAAATAGTAGACTTTCGTCACATAATCAGGTTTTATTCCATTCGATAAAAAACAAAATCGCTGCCTTCCAGTGCAACCCACCTACAAAGACTGCATCTACGCATGTTTCATCGCTTTTGAAGGAACCACCTATATATATATATATATATATATAAATTTCATGCATGCAATGCGATGAAATGAAAACACATTTCGTAAACGTAATGGCAGGAAACAGCGAGTGTCGTCAAATCTCAGCGCATGTCTAAGCTGGCAATGTATTCATGCACTTAATACACACATTTAAACACCATCCTTGTCATCTCGAGCGTCAAGTTATTTTTGAAGAATGTTACAACCGCTAAGGGTGCGTTTTTTGTAATTATCTAAAATGAACAAGCAAGTAACAACTTCAATTTTATTTTTTGGCATCTTCAAAGATAACAACAGTGCAAACCCTTTTGACCGTCGGCACGGACACCTAGAACACCACGTATTTGTAGAAACCGCAGAAACAGGTAACGATGTCCAAACTTCAGACTCCATTAACAGCGTGTTCCCGAGCGTTACCGCGTTACGAGCGTCACCGTATATGGGAGAACTGTCTTCGGTGCCCTTATTATGATTACAAAAACTGCTTTTTCCTCAGTTAAAACGCTAGCTAGCTTGCTTTTTATACGTCTGCAAGTAAAATATCTGAATTTTCCCTGCAATAATAAGTAACTGTACTATCTTCATTAAGCATAAAAAGATGTATCACAATCGCCACCCAGCATGCAGACAAATAATTAAGTCCAGGTGCCTTTTCTTGAAAGAGATACGGACTGCACTCGTAAAATGGAGGGAGGCAAGGTGGCTTTGAAGTCCTGTTTACCTTTTACAAGAAATCTGGGGAATGCGCTTTAAAGAAAGAATATGGGGAAAGCCTTCCATGAAGGTTTAACCTCTCATCAACACCTGAAACACCACAAGCTCTGCGTGACATAATTCATGGTAATATTGTATGGGGTTAGTATCAACGTTCACATTTGTCGCCGCGGTAGCTCACTGGTTATGGCGCTCGGCAACTGAGCCGAAAGACGCTGTTTAGATCCCAGCCTTGGCGGTCGCATTTCAATTCAGGCGAGATGCTAGAGACCCGTGTACTGTGCAATGTCAGTGCACGTGAAAGAACCCCAGGTAGCCAAATTTCCGGAGCCCTCAACGGCGTTCCTCATAACCTGAGTCGATTTGGGACGTTATACTTCCTAAACCAATCAAGTTTCACCTTTGATATTGAAAGAAAGAAGGTCGGGTGATATAAGGTAGTCGCAAGGCTATCATCAGCCATCTAACAAACTGAATGAAACTTACCTATTTCCCTTTGTTCAATACCCATTGCTTGTAAGTTGATCACGATGCCTGCATTCCTCAATGGCTTACCGCGGCTTAAAACTTCCAAACTTTCAAAGATAGAAAATAACCAAGGGTTCCATTCGTCTTCATTTTTCTTGCTGCGCTCAGTAGTCTGGATTTTGGAAGAAGGCGTCTAAGAAAATTGATGGTTATCATCACTGACATATTTTATTTTGTCAATGAAGCTTAGTCATTGAGAAATTAGATATAAATCGCCTAAATGAGTTTTCACTCCCTTAAGAAATCCAAGCTTGCTCTAAAAAAACGTACATTGGTCCCCCCCACCTCCCCCGAAATTCTACCATGCAATTTCGAAATGCAGCTGCCTGTGCTACTGAGCCTTTCTCGTCTTGATAAATGATAAAAGGAAATGAAATCTAGAATAGATTCTCTTGAGATCAGTGTGCGATTACAAGCCAAATATTTTATAGAATATGAAAGCCGAAGCAGTCGCAACAATCATCTTGTTTTTGGGGTTGAAGAAAGTACCTCCGAAACAGACTCAGACATAAAAAAAACAGTTACAGTGAAGGTAGGAGAAGCTATTCGTTGAGGTAGATACATTGGAAAGAATACATCGCCTAGGCAAGGTTAAACAAGGAAAAAGTAGACCAGTTACCATGCGGTTCTATGAATACAGTGAAACAGAGCAGGCGATGAAAAATTGCTACAAACTCGAGGGATCCTCCTACTCCTTAAGCAATGACTATGCTCAAGAAACAGTAGAATTCCGAAAGCAGCCATAGGAGAGTGCTGCTGTGAAAAGAGGTAATGGTATGAAGGTTTCACTGGTCTATAAAAAACTCAGAATAAAAGAAAACGTTTACACTTGGGACCAGAGTCGAGGGGAACGCCGCGAAATAAAGCAGAGTGAGCACAAAACTGCCCAGGAAGGCTTTTCCGCAGCTCTTGCGCAGGAAGGCGCCTCTAGTTCTGAGCAGCATGCATAGCTACGCCTTCTTTTGTTGATTTCCCGAGGTGTTGGAAATAAAACCACCGAGCTGGAATCCGTATTACTCTCCAATAACCCGCATATAGTTTTCATTACAGAAACGTTGTTGAATAGTTCAGTTACCAATGACTGTATTCTTCCCCCTGGCTATAAAATGTGCAGATTGGACAGGGACTCATAAAGTAGGGTTTAGCCGTGGTTGTATAAGCAACAGTTAGGGTCAAAAGCATACACTGCGGCTTTTCTGAAGCAGTATGGTGCAAAATATTATTAGCTGTTGCTGCGTTCATAGTAGGAGGCATTTACAGGGCTCCTGCTACCACACCTGAGTACCTAGACGAATTAAATGCTTTTCTGTGTGCTCATTAAAATGATAACACGAGGTTATATATGACTGGATATTTCAATCTGCCCCACATAAATTGTAAAACTTTTTCGTCCGGGAATTCAGAAGTTTCGAGTGCTGAAAAACTTCTCGAAATTATGTTTTTACATTATTTAAGGCAAATTGTTGAAGAAAATACACGAGAAACTTTGTATTGCCAGTCATTGTTAGACCTTGTGTTCCTATCTTGCAAAATAGCTTCTAGTAAGGTGTCACTGAAGCCAAGAATATCAGACCACAAAATGATAGCCGTCCATATACAAATCGGCACACACATTTGCCGGCGAACAAGCTTTGCGGCTGAGCTGGTAAAGGACTACGCTCGGGCAGACGATACAACGATTGTAGAAGATTTAGTGAATTTGATGCTGCGTCATTTAATGACTCTTTTGAGGAATTATGACAGCGTTTTAAGGGTATCGTTAAGCATTGCCTAGATGAATTCATTCCTGCTCGCATGAAGAAAACGAAGCAGCATAGCCTATAGGTAACTCGGGAAATTATCGACGTTAAACGTAGAATAAAACGGTTACGCAAACAGAAAAAAAACGCTGCCGAAATTTTCAATTTGCGTGGCCAACTGAAAAGTTCGGTAAGGGAATATAAGAAAAAGTATTTTAATGATACACTACCTGGCTTTCTGAAGTCTTCGCCGCAGAAATTCTGGAGGAACTTTAGCTATAAAAAAGAAAAAGACCAGATGAGAAGAAGAAAAAGCGTATCCGAAATGATCAAGGTAAAGACAGATTGCTGACTGTTTTAATGAGTTCTTCGAGTCAGTATTTACGAAAAAAAGGAACAGATCACAGAATGAATGAGCACGATGATTTGGGCGCTCGCACTATGGGCCCCCTCTAGACACTCAAGCGGGAATATCCCAGCAATCGTTTGAGCTTGACACGGAAAAAACAAGCATACCAGATGAGATCCATAGTGAATTTTTGCAGCGATGTGCTGAATGGGCATTATTTTATCTAACAATAATATTTTTAAAGTCTTTGGAAACCTGTTCACTGCCTGAAGACTAGCGCAGCGCTGTTGATTTCTGTTTTTAAATCCGGCAGTCGAAGTCAAGTTAGCAACTATCGTCCGATATCGCTCACTTCTGTGATATGCAAGCTTATGGAACATGCAGTAGCAAAGTATACCATCCATTTCCTCAAGTCGAACAATTTCTTTTATTCATTACAGCATGGATTCCGAAGGGATTTGTCCACTGTTTCAGAGCTGATTGAAACGGTTCACGATTTCTATCTAGCTTTCAATGTCTGCGGACAAACTGAAGTCATCTGCAGAGATTTTTCCAAGGCATTTGATAAGGTTCCACATAGTCAACTGCTTTTTTTTTAAACTTAAGAATGTAGGTATTGCTTCAGACATTTTTAACAGGATTGCAGCCTCAATGAGTGATCGCGTTCAATCCATCCGTATTGGAAACTGCATGTCTAGTTCACTGGAAGTTTCCTCTTGAGTTCCACAAGGGTCAGTGTTGGGGCTGTTATTGTTTTTGATTAATGTAAATGATATTCCTTGTGGGCTCGAACCACCTGTAAAATTTAAACTTTTTGCTAACTGTTGCCTAATTTACTCCTGCATGACAGATACGACAGATCAAATTAAAATCAACCGATGCCTGCAAGGTTTATTTGACTGGGTCATACAAGGGGGAATGAAAATAAACTACTCGAAGTCGACGTTTGCTCATATCACAAGAAAAAAAAGGCTGTCACCGTCAGAAAGACGAAGTAACAAGTGTAAGCTTTATTGGCCATGCGTAAAACGAAAGTCGTTCCGCATTCAGCGGGCTCAGTGAGGAAAGCCCTGAGCGGTTCGGAAAAGTAACATAACTCTAAACCTAGCGGAGCGATCGACGCGTAGCGCCATCTATCCGAGAAATTACAATGCGCGTCTACTTGTTGTCGAGTTACACCCCCTCAAAATACGTACCAAACGGAATTTTTTTCGTTTGGTGGTCAAGGCGGGCCTAGAATTTGGCTTGCGCTGCGATACCGTAAGGCGATACCGTAATAATTGCATGTATACAATGTTTCTCTATTATTTAATCGTGGTTTTATTTCTATACCACAGTCATAGGGTTTTATTTGCCTACCAGATTCGGTACACTGCTGTCCCCGGATGGGTGCCCCTTGTCGGAGTATATATAGGTCAACGGATGTGCACACACACATAGCGGTCCCGTAACGGAACAAAATTATTGTGGGACAATAAAACCAACGAAAAATAAAGTGCTTTCCTACCCGTTATACGACATTTTTCGGGGAGAGAAGGATGTGGTGGGAAAGCGATGGGAGGGCACAACCAATTTTAATAGCCGCCATCTTAGATTCGAGAAAACGAAACTATGCTGCCATTTCGTCCCCTGACGTCATGTTCTATCCACCATATTAGACTGTGACGTCATCAATTGCACGCGGCAGGTGGTTGTTTCTACATTGATATTGTAGATGGCGTTGCAAGTCTCAATGCGATATGTGCTATTTTCTAGTTGCTGCCACAGATCGCGCTGTGATCTCAGGGTGTTAGGAGACCCCACAAATTCTCAAAACGTGATCAGTAGTTGCTGCCACAGATGGTGCTGTGATCTCAGGGTGGTAGCAGATCCCACGATATCACGAAACTTGATGAGTAAGAGCTAACGCTCTTAAAATGCGCTTTCCTTTGACTACAAAATTGGTGAAAACTGCCTGTAAAATGTGCCTAGCTTCAAGTACTTAGGAATAATCATACATCATGATCTGTGCTGGCGCACCCATGCGGAGGAGATCTGTTCTAAATCTGATATAAAACTGTGGTTTCTGAGAAAAATTGCCGCATGCACCAAAAATTTTAAGCTAACTGCGTAGAAGACGTTTATTGGCTTGGTTTTGAAGTATGCCTCATCCGTTCGGAGCCCTTAGCAAGTTTATTTGCGAGATGAAGAAAATTTGCGAAGTGCAAAAAATTTTGAGAACTGCAGTGCGTTTTGTTCGTTTGCGTTATCGGAGACCGGATTCTGTAACAGACATGTTAAAATCTTGCAGCCTGGAACGGCTAGAGATACGACGAGAAAAACAACGGTTGAATTTTTTTTTTCAAATAATTAGGAATGAAATAAAATTAAACAAAGCAACTTATATTCCGCCACCCCTAAAAGACAGTGCACGTTTACATCACAGTGCCACATTTGAGCCTTATAAAATACGCCTAAATGGTTTCAAAAACTCTTTCCCTCATGTATTCAATTCAATTCAATTTATTTTCTTTCCATAGATTGGGGAGAACTGAGAAAAAAGGCTGACCTGCCTGACAAAGGCCTCAGCACCCATATACAGTTGGCAATGCAGTGGCAAAAAAAGAAAAAAGAAGAAAAAAATGTTATTTGTAGCATAAGTTCGGAAAAAAAAGAGCACGCATAGGCAGGTTGTAACATACTAATGCACAAAAAACAATTTTGCAACACACACTTTTCTACATGAAGTTCACAGAACAAGCAACACAACCAAGATATACTCATCAGAATACATAATCATCTAACAAAGGAATCACATGATGAACACAATAACTGTGCGGAAATCTCGAGTGAAATATTATGAAATATGAATGTTACTACTTATTAAGTAATGTTTAAGGTTCTTATTGGAGCACGAAGTTGACGAATATGACGAATCGATATGTGGAATGGCCTTTCTAAATACACTGTTGCAGCTCAAAATGTCAAAGATTTTGAACGTCGTTTGGAATTGCATTACAGCCAGCGGGAGAAATGACAATTCGTCATGCTGTTACTATATGGTGATTTTCTGTTTGCGCTATCACGCATGTTTTGCCTTCTTCTGTATTTTTGTTCTTGTACTTTGAAAATATTTATGACCCTGAGAATGTGATTGTACTGCTGATGCCTGAATTCCATGCTTCTTTTTGGAAATTCCTCTCCTGCAATGGCCCTCAGTGAGGGCTACAGTGTTCTTAAATAAATAAATTCTCCTCTACTAGCCGCTACCCCGTTCCTCTGCTAAGCCTTGCCGCTACCGGTATCCACCGCGAAAGCAGGACGCTCAGAACCATTCATTTAAATCGGTTTCTGATACTTTCACTTCCTCTCTACGGTGTAACTTCAGCTATGGTCATCAGATGCAGTTGGCTTCTGCGGGGAGAAGACCAGAAGTTTTCTTTTTTTTACATCCGCGCTAAAGAGTGAGGAGCTGTGTACAGGGGAGGATCTCCCACCAGATAGACGTTGCATCTGAAAGCTCATAGATGTTACGTTTTCAGTTCTTGAACACGACAAGAAGAATTTGGGTGCACCTGCAAACATATTCTCCTGGAGACCACAAATGCGTCAACCAAAAACTGGAAAATTTCGAAGAAAAAAAATATATTTTTATCGAGGGCTATGGACAATACGAACAGAAGTGAGTATTATTTCGAACTGACTAAAACAAAGCAACCGTTTAGAAATTGACTGCGGCTTTCAAAACTCATTTGCGAAAACAGATTCTTCTAGTGAAAGCTTAGATTGGGCATTACAATGTCTGACCAATTCATTTGAACATACTAACATTGGTAGTAAACTGATGAAATAATGTTTGAATCCAGAATTCTAAGATATATGCCGAATCCTTAAAGGGCAACTGACTAGGTTTTAGAAATTCGGAAGCTTAAAGAGGTCGAATGTAGGAAACTTGCAAGTAATGCATCACAAGTCCTTTTAGTTAGCATTTGAAAAGGTGATATTGACCCCAATTGAAATCACGAGGGTCATCATGCTTCCCGTAGCGCACAACGACAAGAGGGGAGGGGGGGCACAAGATGACGTCATCTAAAGTGCCTGTACATTTCTATTGGATAAACGCCTGCTTTGAAGCAAGAATCCAACGTCACCGAAGGCAAAGCCCGCCGAGCGTTGTTTACCAGCATGCAACAAGGCATGGCAGGGTGTAATTGACGGCAGCGGTAATTTAGTTCTTACCCTCCGCACACCTCCGGTGCTTCTGGTGCTTTGAGGAGAAGGCTTTAATTCAATCATCGATTACATCACTATTTTGAAAACTAGCATAAAAACGATTGGCATGATTTACCCACAGATTATAATTTTAATGCTAGAATATGCTAGAGTGCCGTCGCACTCGTACCAAAAAAGGCACCTCGCAATGCTGTAAAAGGCAGTTTTCAGTGCGTCGAAAAGATATTCGTCCGGTGGCGGCAGGTCGAGCTGGTCGTACAGCTCATCGGGCATGCTCCACTAGAACAGCAGGAAGCGCCAAGCCTGAGAGCTGGTGCCGTTGACATATGGCATAGACTCGGTCTGCGCAAACCAGACTACCGGGAGTGCGGGTGGAAAGTCGGGATGCGCAGCGTAGCAGGATTGGTAGTGATGGGCGGGTGCCACTATTTCGGCGGAAGGACCGTGGCTTGCAGTCGGTGTGGCTGAACAGCCGGGACGGCGGGCGTCGATGCTGGGACTCCATGGCGGAAGGCGGAAGCTGCGAACGGCCAGTTGCCGATGCTTAGGGCTGTCCGTAGCCGCCAATAATGTGGCAACAGAGGGCATGTTTATTTAGAGGCTGCCAGCTAGGGGGGCGCCTCAGAGGCCACGTCCGCTGACATTGGTTGCCTGTTGTTGTCCTTTCAAAAGATGGCACATACCCACACTGGGGGATCGGCCAAGAATCGAAAGGTAGAGGTTGCTGTTCACATGTACTCAGTAAAGGAAAATGAAAAGCACGCGGGAAGCAACACCGGCGGATTCTACCTCATGAAGGGCATGAACAGACAAAGGATGAGTTCGCATGAAAAAAAAAGAGAAGGATAAAAAATGAACAATCAATTAAGTAATAATGTAAAAGTGCATAAAAAAGACTTTAATGTAACATTTGACAAGGCAGTCGATTGATTGTAAGTAGCCTGGAGTGTTCTACCGAGCGCACGCGTGACAGCACCTTCATGTCCTCGAGTCTCAGCTGTGGCGCTACCGAAGTAAGAAAATTTGTGAAACGTGACTACAATTTCAGGTACATAACTGAAAACATGTTCACGATCTTCTTGAACGTTTCATCAAACGTAATTAGAATGCAATCTTCTCTTCAAAAAATTTGAAACAGATCTTGAGCAACACGGCAGTCGAGAACGATGTGTCATTATAGGGTCATCACTTTATAGCGATTTGGACTCTTAATGCATCTAGTGAGAAAATCAAAGTTTATCATTGCATTGTAGCCGAGCCTGCATATGAACTAAGCTCACGGGTATTGCAAGCTTAAGACGCACGGCGCATCCATTCAAATGACTCTTAAGTACTAGGCTGATTAAAACAAGTAATCCAAGAATAAGAAACAAAAGGTACGTCATTCTGAAAACAATATGCCTATAATAGCTGCTACACTCTTAAGTAACAACAAACCAGTTACCTGTCACAAAGATCACTACCTGCTTAGCAACTGGAGGCAGTAAAAGTTAAACTAATAAAATATACTACCTCAAGAAGTAGTGAAGAGCACTACAGTCATAAACAAAAAGCAAGTCGTCTTTAGAAAGAAAATGGGTAGAAAGCGTTTTTGCATACGTTACTAGGTTCTTCGCACGGTGTACTGGCCTGGCCTGGCTAGCGCTATGGTTTTGATGAGCCTTGTTTATGTTTTCCCAAAATCCACTGCATCTCTTGGAACTTAAACTAACCCTCAAAAAGCTGCCATGGTATCTGCTAAGGTCTGTTTGCGCTTGTGTTTAGCTGTGTATAGTCGACTCTAGAAGGCTGAGGACGCGTGCTAAGCGACTTAATGCTGCATGCTGTCTTCAGCATGCTCCAAACTCATTGTCGCACTTGCAGTTTTTTGTCAAACGACGCCGACAGCCAGCAGTAGGAAATTGCTTTCTACTGCAAAATTCACTTTAAGTAGAGCGCCTACACAGCGAAACGAATTGCTTTTTATGTTTCATGGGGCTTTAGCAAGTCAGATTTCATGGCGATTGACCAGCTGTATTTATTAAAAAACCGGAAAACATAACAAGGACGACACCTAGACATCGTAGATAAAGCGTCTCTGTCTTCTTCGTCACTCTGTTTCAGGGTCATTTCTTTCGTTCATTAAGTCTGTTTTGACACTGGCGTGAAGCCGGTGACCCAAATAACTGTAATCTTCGAAAGAAACATGGATATCTACTTGCGATAAAGCTTAAAGATCAGATATTAAAGGGCTTCTTCAGTTGTTGCCCATGGCTACGTTGTGCGCTAGAAACACTGAAGAAACTGGAAAATGTTAGTGGATTTCGGGCTGCCGGAGCAATGCCTACTACCTTAATTTTGAGGTAGACAAATATGCTAGCCGCCCCAATTGGCTGTGCTGGTGAATCGGACTAGGATTAATTTTTCTTTAAGTACTAAGTTTCTATGGAAGCTGTATAGCTTTTCTTTCTAGCAGTATGGCTGCGCTTGGGAGGATGCCTTAGTAATTACTTCCTTATTACAAAATCTACTCCCCAAACTGAGGAATTCCCCTCAAGATCTAACCAAGTTTTTCTCGATAGAACATTTGTGCCGCTTTCAGCTCAATTCCTGCTATTCGAATCACTGAACCTACGACTTCGCTCTAGTTTGGGGAAAGTTTCAGAGCCATGTACCAGTAGGACCGACTCCTACGAAGCAGTCACGTGAATACGTTTGGGACGTGCTTTGCTCTATAACTCGCCGGAGTGATGAGTTCTCTATCTAAAGACGGTCATACTGGATCCATAAGAGCCCACAGGCGCATATAGGAAACGATAGCTGCCACGACCTCCTCCAGACAGATAGGTCCAGCGCAGCGATCGTGCTTGAAACATCCAGTGTAACGAAAGTTAATGTTTGGAAAGATGGGCTCCGGCTGTTCATAATCAGCAGTCGTTTTCGCAGAGTTAGTCCGTAGAGATACTCTTGTTTGATTACATATAACGGTATTGCAACACTTCATTCTCCACATTCGCCTTGCAGGAAAAAAAATTTGATTGCGACTTTGAGCAAGAACTCTGGAGAAAACCCCAAGATGGTCGTCATTGGCAAGGAAGGTAACAAAAAAAAAGCAGCCACCTTTTAATTTTTCACAAGTTTTAAAATTCATGCATCTCTTTAGAACACTTCTACTAAGCATTGATGCGCAACCTGCAGAATTGTCTTATTTCACAGTGTTATTGCCGCATCGCGAATTCCGGTTCCGCTCACATTCCTTTGTTAGCGCACATCCACATTCTCTTTCTACCTGGACGGTATACTTGCGCAGAGCGCGAAAGGAACGACCAGTAACCGCCGCTGTTTGGTGGTAGCCTGAGTAGTAGCTCAGGATCTTCCGACGTGAACAGTTTCGCAGCAGGAACCTACGGCTGTGACTCAGCCGTATAGGACCTATACGTTTTGACAATCGGTGCAAATGCGTTTGTATCTAGCGTGTTCGTTAGGACGCCAGGCCGCGGGCACGTAAGCAGCTGTGTAAGCTGCAGCATCTCTCGCCCCTGGAGACAGCCAGACTCCTCTGCCTGCTCCGGCTCCAGCGAGCAACTCGGGTAAGCTCCTGTTGTAACTCGGGTTGTTAGGCAACGGCACAAGATCGTATGGTGAACGTACGTACGGCGACAACATTTTTGGCCGGTATTGGTAACCGTATTAGTGCTTTTGGACTAAAACGCATATTACCATACGCTATCATGTTCACTAGCAAAGCTACGTGCACTACACGTTAAAGATCCCGCAGGTGGTCGAAATTATTCCGGAGCCCTCCACTACGGCACCTCCTTCTTCCTTTTCTCTTTCACTCCCTCCCTTATCCCTTCCCTTACGGTGCGGTTCAGGTGTCCAACGATATATGAGACAGATACTGCGCCATTTCCTTTCCCAAAAAAAAACAATTATTATTATTACGCCTGCCCTCCGCGTCGTTGGTTCGCGTCAGCTGTGATTTGTTTTACCTCGAAGACGACCACGCACCATAACATACAGAGTATCAGCGCACATAGCAGCGGACTGTTAGTCGACTTGGGGAAAAAAACGCCCATCTCGGACACCCGGACAAAGAGCCAATGAAAGGATACACGTATGAGCTCCCGAGTGCTAGTATGCACGTGATCTATCCTGGGAGAAAGAACGCTCGGCGCATTTGATTTTGCCATCGTCATTTCGCAGTGAGGAAAATGACTGACCTGTGGATGAAGTTTAATGCTCGTTGCTTCTTGTGGCCGTGCTCCCTGTAAAGTAAACTATTGCATGTTCAGTTTTACTTCCGTCTAAAGAACAAGTATAAAGATTTGTGCGCGATTTGCTGCCATTGTGCTTTTGCAACCCAAAGGGATGAATTTGTTAGACATGCCAATCTGCACACCACGCACAAGAAAAGTCCAAGATGAAGAGAGCATGGGCGCGGATCCTGAAAGCAACGCAGATTTTTCAGCCATGCTAGTACGTCCTGCGTGACGGTTAAAATGCGAGGCCCCTCGGTGAGCTGGATTCGCCATAGATCCCATGTTGGCAGAACAGGCACTGTGCACCACGTACAAGGTTTGAAATGCGTCTGAGGCATTTGCCGTCACATATTACGGGTCATGGAATTGTGTAGCCTTAATTATTTCACGCGGAAGAATTAGCGTTATTACCGCATCATATTAACGTGAAGGAATTGCAAAAGCGATCTAATATATCTGAGTGTCACCTGATGGGGAAAAATTTTGCACATGCCGTTAACAACGCACTTTTTGCTCGTTTTTGTTCTCTCTGCCTTCATTTCATTACATTTATCTATCTATTTCGTTTTTTTTTCAACACCGGAATCTGCAAGACTATATTTTACAATCCACAGAAATTATGCTTATCCGAGACTGAACAACGGAAGACATTTAGATATTCCGCCAAGTGGGAAGAAGGCCTAGCGTAATATCTGCATTCAGTGAAACCAAAGCATTGTGTAGTCTTGCGACAAAATAAAGATGGCAATGACTGCGAATATCGGATTAGTAAGACATGCATAAATTCAAAACTAAGTCAAATACACAATAATTACACTGTAGCTACACATTAAATCTCATCTCCTGCAAGATCGCCGCTGTCACCACCACCTCTACAGTCAACGACAACCGATTTTTATTTATGGCTGTTTATCGTTAAAGGGACTATGAAACGATATCTACCCTGCAAGGCAGACAAGCGATAGGTGTTCTAATATTTGTCACCCCCCTGCAATAATTTTTCAACAAGCTTCATTTCCATGCTAGATAGCGGCGATCAAAAATGAATCTCCTCCTCTCCCCTTAAGCTCATACACTGAGGCCGCAGGAAAAAAAAAAGAAAAAATAGGCTTGGAATGTACCCCTCCCATGGATACTTCACGCGTCAATGCCCGCTATGTCTATTTCTGGTGGCCGCGCCCGCTTAAGCGCGAGTCGGAGAAATTGTTTTGTCATACATTGTGCCACCAGAAATGGAGAACCTTAAGTGCATGTACAAATATTACGCGTAAACAATGCGCCCAGGGATAGTAATCCTGTCGCAATTTCACACGTAGGCAGTCACAAGTAAGCGGGGTCTGCCGAATTTTTTATTCATTCCGCATCTTACCGTTCCGTCAAGATGAAACATACCAAGTATTCTGTCTTCACAGCGTTCGCTGCCAAAACCGTTTTATAGGCATCGTCACAAGATTTTCGAGCTTGATCAGCGCCGTCGTCTCGATGAATTCGCCGCGGATATTGCAACTGTAATCAATAGAAATTTGCAGTTTCACTGTCTATGTTTATATTTTTTTCACTATGCACACCAATGAACACGTCTTCTTCATTTTCAGTCACAATAACGGAGTCGAAATGATGTCTCGCCAGAAAAGACGTAAAAACATTCCAGGAGGCTCCACGTGCTAAGCCTTTTCCATTTTTGCAACACGGCTATATCGGTCACCGAAGCTGGCACAAAGGTTTCTATGCTGATACGCACAGTGAACAAACGTTTCGAAGCACCAGAATACTGACGAGATTCGCTAGTGTGAAGCTTGTGCGCGATTGGAGCGCTAGAACACCAAACGACGCCACAGAGTCAATCCGCCACACGGCGCCTACGACCACCGCATCGCAGATTGCCGCCGTGCAGGCGCCTCGCTAGGATTTCTGGGAGTACCCACATATCATAGAGACCTCCAACAGCTTTAGGAATAAAGTCGGAGTGCCTCGAGGCGCTCTTAATGAGACGCGAACGCTCGGAAAGAGCCAGCTTAATGTGAACTTAATGAAGTTGCCGGTTTAGACCAGCCGAGTGTGCGGTCGCCTCTCAGAGCGTTCTAGAGCGATCTGAAGCGACCAGCCGAAGACGACATTAGGGTGCATGCTCGAAAACACTCGTTCTACGCACTGAACATATTTACGGGTTTTATTCTAAAATGTTTCACTTTTGTTTTAAGGGCATTTTCTCTACCTGCATTTGATGTAGACAAGACATCGTCACCACTATGGTGGCGGTCATCATCGCCATCAACCTGGCTACGTCTACTGTGGGACAATTTATTTGTCATATCGCTTCAATTAACACTGTCCTGTGCCAGCTGCGGTCACCCAATTCCCGCAAACGTCCTAATCTTATCCGCACACATACCTTTCACCCACCTCCTGCTAGGTTTGCATCATCTTGGAATCCAGTCTATAACTTTTAACGACTATAGGTTGCCTTGCCATCGCGATATCATTGATTCTTTATTTTGTAGGATGTCAATTATTTGCGTTTTTTCCCTGGCCCACTCTGCTCTCGTCTTTCTAACGTTAAAGCTATTTCCTTTCCATATCTCGCTTCGTTGTCCTCCGTTTAAAGGGACCCTGAAATGATTTCGATGGGCCTATTCTGGTGCAAGAGGTTTCTAGAGCGGTGGTCTTTGTAGGTATTCTATTTAAACTTTGAAATATACGTGAACCGTAAAGTTTCCAAATAATTTTTAAAAATCGCTGCTCGCAGTAGCTCGCAATCGATTAGGGCGACACGCCTCACTACGCGCCCCCTGCCTCAACGACGTGAGTGAGCAAAAGCGCCAGCCTTCAAGCTCACCCCGTCTGCCCATCGGGGTAGGGAACACGAGGTGAGGAGTGTCGCCTTAATTCCGGTGGCGGCGTCCTCATGAAAGTGCGCAAGAACAGGGGAATTGTGCAGATATTGGCTCAGCTTGGTGAATGCCTCTTGCTGCTCGGCAGACCAGACAAACGGGAAGTCATCACGTGTCAGACGCGTCAGGGATTCGCAGTCCTGGAAAAGTCAGTAATGAAACAGCGATAGTTGGCGCAAAGGTCCAAGAAACGTCTTAGTGCTTTCTTCGTGGCCGGACTAGGGAAGTCGGCTACAGCGGCTGTTTTATCAGAATCGGGTCGAACACCATCAGCGCTAGCAATATGACCGAGATTTTTAGCTGCTGTTAAAAAAAGTGGCATCTTTCTGGTTTGCGTGTTAAATCCACTGAGCGGAGAGCATACAATATCGTTCCCTGCCGGTTAAGATGTTAGTCAAATGTTTCTGAGAGCACGATGACTTCGCCCAAATAAAGACAGGTTTGTCATTTCAGGCCCGCAAGTACGGTGTCCATGATTCACTGGAAAGTCGCAAGCGCTGAACAGAGACAGAAAGGCAACACTTTAAATTCATAAAAGCCATCGGGCGTGACAAAAGCAGTTTTTTTTTCGGTCTCGGTAGTCTTTATCGTTCTGCCAGTAAGCGCTTTTTAAATCGACTGAGACAAACAGCTTAGCGTTGCGAAGCCGATCGACTGAGTCGTCGATACGAGGCAGTGGATATTCACCCTTGTTTTGTGATGTCTTTCAGTTTCCTGTAATCAACGCAAAAGAATAACGCGCCATCCTTTTTCTTAACAAGCACCACCGGCGATGACCATAGGCTCTTACACCCCTGCATAACACCATAATTAAGCATTTCTTGGACTGCATCCGGATTGTCTTGCGTTCTTTGGCTGAAATGCGGTAAGGCTCATGTCCAATAAGGAAGTTTAATATGAAAAGAATCGAGCATGCTCTAAAGAGCAGACCTAGCCTAAAAGCAGAGAAGAGGTAACTAGGCATACGCAATAACAAGATGTATGCTTTAAGAAACAAGGAGGGCAATATCATTAGCCATTAGGATGAGACAGTTAAAGTAGCCGAAGAGTTTTACACAAATCAATAGAGTAGCCAATGTAACCAGAACGTTATTGAGAGTGACAATAGAGAATAGCAATGCATCATCCCGTCAGTAACGAAAGAGGAAGTAAAGAAAGGCTTAGGAGCAATGCAAAGTGGAAAAGCAGCTGGTGAGGATCAGGTAAAAGCGGATCTCTTGAAGGACAGAGGGAAGATTGCGCTAGAAGAATTGGCAGTGGTTTAGCTCAGTGACGCCAGAATATACGTAGCGAGAGGTACGTTTCCCTGGCGGAGCTTGTTGTGGTTACTATGTTTAGCAATGAAAGACATTGGGCTCCAACTCGGCGGCTCTGCACCGTCTGTTACGCTCGGCAGTCTGGCATCTCCGTCGGCAAGCCGTTCCTCTCTCTGTTCGGGCATCTCCGCTGCTCTCTTCGCCAACTCCAAGGGCCATTCCTGGTTGTACGCGCCCAGCGTCGGCTCTCTTGGCGTACGCCGGAACGGACGACGAAAAGAGGTATGCATCTCCATATTCCTGGTGTTCGCTTGCTTCCCCTCTGGAGCCCACAAAGGGAATTCCAAGCAGTGAAGAGAAGGGTTTGGGGTGCGCTGAAAGGAAAACTTAAACCGCGAAGAAGAGTTCGGGGAACCTGAAAGAGCTTCAAGCCATGAAGAAGAGAGTCACCGAGAGCCCGCGATCCTCCGATTGTTGTAAACATGTCCCTCTTCCGACGCGCTCCTGAGCGCCCGTTCGCTGAAGTCGATATCTAGCACGGAAAGATATATCGGCGCCTCTCCGAGGCTCGCTGGCGTCTCCTGCAGTAAGCATGCGCAGACCGGTTCTGGCGTACGAGAAGAGCGCCGACGCTGAACGCGTACACCTTTTTTGTTGGCGCCCTTGGAGTTGGCGTTTTACGCTCATTCTCTCTTTGTTGAGTAGCAAATTGCCGGGCGACGACCTCAGGATCGGAAGAGTTAATCTTGTCTTGTCTACACCACCGTTTAGCAGTGGCTGGACTCTCCTCTCTGCGTCCATGTCAAACGTTGTGATACAGCCGCCTATTACATCTCCGCCTTTTATACGAAATGCTGCGCGTACGACTCGCTGTTCGGGTAATAGAGCGGCGTGCGGCGAGGCGGCGACGAAGCGTGCGGCGCACCTGTGGGGTCTCTCTGGTTACCATGGTATCGGCGCATGCGCACAACTGCTCATCCGCGTGACGTCATGTTTGGCTCAAACGGTGGAGTGGGCGCGGCCGCGGCGACAGCGAAGCGCACGCCGCACCTGCTGCTCCTCTCCGGTTTCCATGGTAACAGCGCATGCGCACAACTGTCTACCCTGGCTCACGGCGAAATTCTCGACTGATGGCCCAGAGCTACAAATCTAGCCACCCTGTATACGCCATGCCTTATGACCTCGACTGCACCAGAAGCTTGGAAGAACTCTAACATTATCTTAATTCATAAGAAAGGAGACGCCAAGAACTTCAAAATTAGAGGTTGATCAGCTTACTGTCCGTTGCCTACAAGGCATTTTCTAAGGCAATCACTAATACAGTCAGCGCAAGTTTAGACTTCAATCAACCAAATGATGGGGCAGGCTTTCGTAAAGGATATTCCACAATAGATCATCTTCACACTATGAATCAGGTGATAGAGAAGTGTGCAAAATATAACCAACCCTTATATATAGCCTTTATTGATTACGAAAAAGCATTTGACTAAGTGGAAACCTCGGCAGTCATGTAGACATGGCGAAATCAGGGTGCAGAATAGCATTATGTGAAAATACTGAGAAGATGTTTCTAGCAATTGCACAGCTGGCATAGTCCTTCATAAATCAGCAATAAAACTCGAATAAGGAAGGGCGTCAGTTAAGGAGACACGATCTCGCCAATGCTATTCACCGCCGGTTTACAGGAGGCATTCCGAGGCCTGAATTTGGAACAGTAGGGGATAACAGTTAATTGAGAATACCTAAATATTCTGCGATTCGCGGATGACATTGCCTTGTTAGTCACGCAGGAGGTGAACTGCAAATCATAATCAATGAGTTAGACAGGCAGAGCAGAACCATGGGTCCAAAAAGTAACATGCAGAAAACCAAAGTAATGTTCAACGGTCTATCTAGGGAACAGCAGTTCACAATTTTTAAAAAGGTGCTGGAAGTCGTAAAGGAATATGTCTACTCAAGGCAGGTAGTGATTGCTGGTCCGGATAATGAGAGGGAAACAACTAGAAGTATAAGAACGGTATGGAGCGCATATGGCAGATTCTCTGAGAAAATCAATGCCCGTTCACCAATATACCTCAAGAGAAAAGTATACAACGGCTGTATCTTACTGGTACTCACCTACGGGGCACAAACATGGAGGCTAACGACGAAAAGTGTTCAGCTCAAGTTAAGGACAACGCAGCGAGCAATGGAAAGAAGAATGATAGGTGTGACGTTAAGAGACCGGAAGCGGGCGGAGCGGGTAAGGGAACAAACGCGGGTTAATGACATGCTAGTCGAAAGATGAAAAAAGGGGCTTGGGCAGAGCATGTAATGAGAAGGGAAGATAACGGAGTGGTAACGGAAGGGTAACGGAGTGGATTCCAAGAGAAGCCACCCGTAGCAGGGAGCGGCAGAAAGTTAGATGGGCGGATGAGTTTGATATGTTTGCCGGCACACGGCGGGCGCAGCTGGCATGGGACAGAGTTAATTGAAGAGACATGGGATAAGCCTTTGCCCTGCGATGGCTGCAGTCATGCTGATGAGCATGCTGATGATGATGATGTCCTACAATAGGCCGAGGATTGTCAGACGTTAAAATGAGATGCTTGGTGACAGATTTTTGCCGGACTTTCGATGATGAGGCGAAACACAAGGCGTACTCAAGGAGTAAGGCACGCAGGTTGCATTGTTGGCAGGCGGAAAGGTCAGAGGTGACATCGATACGATCTAAGACATATCAGGAGCACCAGCATCAGTAAATCTGGACCCAAAGTTTTTGGAAAAGCGGTGAACTGTTCAGTGAACGCCATGGCAATAGAGCGATAGAAACGGCGAGATTCGGTCGTGAAGTTCGTGACGAAAAGCGAGAGTAACTGTTTTGCAGAATAAACTTCGAGCTGAGCTGAGCAGACGCCATGGTAAAATAAAAGCGAAGGGTTGCCTTGCGCAACTACTGTTCTGTCACGCCCGTCACACACAACACTGACAAAACGCTGGAGGGGGGGGGGGGGGGGGTTATTTAAACGCACTCAGTTTAAACACGCAGGGCGTACGTTCATTGGCGGTCAGTGGGCTGCCAACCGCTGTCTCCGTTTAGAACTGGACCATTTGCTACCGGAGGTCGATGATGGCACCGTAATCCCAGGTAGTCAACACCGAGAACCAAATCACGAGAACATGCCCGAAGAACGACGCCGCTGACAACAAACGCAGACGTACGAATTTTGATTCTAGCTGCGCACTGTCAAATAGGAGTAATAACATGTCCTCCAGCCGTGCGTAACTGCGTATACTAGAGCATGGTGTTAAACCTGAAGAAGAGCTGCCAGTTTCCATTTAAAATCTAAAAGCCTGCTCCGGTGTCGACCAAGGTGTGACGTTGTGACGTGTGACGTTGTGACCATCGATACACACAGGGATATAAAGCGATTGCCGGTCTCGTGAATCAGAGGCTGTCTTTGTTGCTGTGAAATCCCTGTCAGCTCGCGTTGGCGGGATTTCATCGTATCCATTTTTTAGCGGTCCTGCCCCCGGAGGTCGTTCTACACAGTGTTATCTGCGGGGGCTTGGCGAGCGACAAGCGGGGCTCGCGGTAAGTCACCAATTGTTGAAGGTCAAGATCGGCGTGGGGATGGCGACCTGGATTGCCGGCGTGTCATCGATAGGTGCTGTTGTGCGAGGTAATCTTCAATTGCACGGAGTCGTTGACTGAACATAGGTATAGGTGCGTCGGCGGGAAAGCCCTCCAGTCCCAGTTCGAGACACGGACACCAACGGAAAACGTGACCAGGCTCCCCTCAATGGTAGCAAAGCACCGGTCGTCGTACCGCGTTGGCTCACGCAGTGGAATATACCGCGCTGGCTGCTGGACGGGCATGTACTATGCTGGTGGCGCTTTGGGTAAGGCAGACAACGGAGTTCGAACTGGAGTGCGATGTCGGAGCTGTCGGCGTAAGGCTAACGAGGGTAAGAAGGACCAAGGGCACTCTGTGCTTTAGCAACATGTAGTTCAGGCCACCCGATTCGATCAACTTCTTCGCGGATTACATTTGCGAGTGAACTACCCACTGGGTGTGACACTGGGTGTGTACACAAACCTTCTGGCGTTCCTTCCGTACAGCGGTGCGAATAAGATCACGAAAGAAGTCGGTGCCGCCTGCGACGGCTGGCAGAGGCTCAGCAGTTGCGGCAGGGACCGGCATCTCATAGGCAGCCGAGCTTTGGTGGAGAACTTTTTTTCGTTCTGATCGTCTCCGTTAAAAACACGGCAACAGTAGTTGGTAGGCTACGCATAAGACCTGAAAAAAGCTGTTCCAGGTGGCGCAGCGTTTTATCTTAAGACATAGCCGGATCAGCTCGTCGAAAGATCTTCG
The DNA here is from genome assembly GCA_030143305.2 of Amblyomma americanum. Lineage (NCBI taxonomy): Eukaryota > Metazoa > Arthropoda > Arachnida > Ixodida > Ixodidae > Amblyomma > Amblyomma americanum. Next base: position 159,062 of record JARKHS020006459.1, read on the forward strand.
TCTTGTCCGCTACTTACATCATGACTAACTTGTTTGGCATCTGTATTCGGGACAGCAGAGCTCGTTCTGCTCGTTCATGCCGATTCGGGCTGATATATGCCACGAGGACACGACGACGGAATTCAGGCCAAGATTTTAAAATTCCTTTCGGTTCTCACACCATGTCAAAGCGTTCTCCTCCGGACAGAGGACGGCATTCCTTAGCTGTAAGTTGTCGTCCCACAAATTATAGGAGGCGACTCATTCGAACTGAGCGAGCCAGTCCTCTGCGTCTTCGTGTGGAGTGGCATAGAACGACTTCGGTACTCGGAGGTTCTGAAGAGTGTAAACTGGGGCTTTTTTCTTTGGCTGGAGTGGAGCTTTTCGTGGTTGACCGCAAGTTCATTGTCGAGGTGCACTCTAAGGTCCGCGCTAGAGGGGAAGGACCAAGTTACTCCGGCTGATGTTATGCACCAGCTTGTCTTCGGGCAAACGCTCGCGGTCGTTAATGCACAGAGTTGTGTGCGAGATTGAGAGGCCAAATACCCAGCCGCCTCCACCAGAATTATGTCACGAAAACAGGGGATATCGCATAAGTAAAAGGGTAGCCGCAAAGACGAGAGGTAGGTATTTTTCAAGACTCAGATCGAAAAGCGCTAGAGCGTCCCCAACTTCGCCGTCTTTTCGGGCGCCACCGGAATCCACCAGGTAACACTATTTAATTCATCTGTTATAGGTACAAAACGCCAGTCAGTGGCGCGCTGTTCAGCAGTAACAGAAACAGCTAGTAGCACCATCTCTTGAAGCCTCGAAAAAACCCAAGGTTGCCTCGCCCGCTTCAACGGTCAATAATCATAAACGGGCAGCCAAAGGACTTGGTCAACAACAGAGTGCGGCTATCAACTGCGATTTACCCTAAAATGTGCTATGTCTTTTCCTGCAATACAATTGCTGCTTATCCTAATCGCGACAAAGAGATATATAACAGTTTTTCAACTCTCAGATTCGGTTGCGGGGGTTCGGAAACACTGCAGCTCGATTTTTATGGCGCCATGTATCACATTAACAACAGCAACTGAGAGAATAATATATATGGATCGGCACTGCGATCGAAATTGGTTTCCGCACACAAAGAGTTTCCTTGACAGGTGACGAACAGCGTATCTGGAAATTCTCCGATCATTTTTCTGATGCCTAAAAAACAATAGAAGTAAACCGCGACCTGCCGAATAAACGCAAGCAAGCAAAAGAAAGACAATAGGATAGCTGAGTTACAAATATGGTGAATTTTAACCCACCTGGGTGTTCCATTATAAGCATTTGTGATTATTTCGAACCTTTTAGTTGTTTTTCTCGACACTAACTTTTTGTAATTGTTTCGGAAAACTTATTTTTAAATAATAAATAATTTAACGCACCTTTGTATACTTATTTTCAATACTTTTTGCATTTAATGAACCACAATAATATCAATCAAGCAACAAATTTCTTATTGCTGAATTTTTTTTTTAGAATAACGTATGAAAACATGGTTTTAATCATGCCAATATTATTCAATGACAGTTTGTGATAAAGCTATTTACGCTTTATGCACAGCTTAAATTTTTATGCATCAAATTCAGAAAGATATTTCCCCTGTGATAAGCCTTATTAAAGTTACAACTGAGAACAATGCTAATGCGTACAATAACTTCTTACATTCAAATTTCAAAAAAAAGATGACAGCAATCTCCCGGAATTTTATGGCAATCAATAATAACGTATCGGTTCTTTAATCATATGAAACGCGGACATTTTCAATCTATTACTGACGATTGACCATAAAAAATCATCCGGACCAGACGATATTCTATACGATTTCCTGAAGCGATACGCAGAATGGTGCAGCAGATACTTGGGCCTGATATTTCGCAAATCCCTCTTGTCATCATCTTTAGCCGACGACTGGAAGCAAAAACCATACCAGTACACAAAACGAAAGATACATTAGCTTCCAAACACAGACCAATATCACCTTCCAATCACAGGCCAGCACTGCTCGCAAGATGCTCGAGCGTATCGTCCTTAAGCCCCTAAAAAACTTTTTTGGTGTTCATAATCTTTTATCGTAAAACCAACAGGGCTTCTGTCATGGGTTATCAAGCCTCACGCAGCTTACAGAGGTTGTGCATGATCTCATATTTACCATCAATAACTGAAGCCACTTTGGCATTGTATTGGTTTATCCTTTACGGGTGTTTAAGGTCCCAAAGCAACTCAGTCTATGAGGGACGCCGTAGTGAAGGGCTCCGGAAATTTCGACCACCTGGGGTTCTTTAACGTGCACTGACAACGCACAGTACACAGGCCTCGAGAATTTCGCTTGCGAAACGCCTCGCCTGTCTCTTACCGAAGCCAGACGCCATCACCTTCAAGTCAACGATGATCACGATCCTTTCGCTGCCTCTCTTCCCCTCCTGGAAACTAGGCGGCGCGGACGATTGAGGTGAGGCCACTGGCGAGTCGATGTCGTCAATACCTCTTCCCGTGTTTATGCTAAAGAACAAATTTGATGTGCTTATCGACGGAATTCGAACTATGGCGTTAGTAGACACCGGTGTGACAGTGTCGTTAATGAGCTTGGGCTTTAGTTTTGCTTATGGTTTATGAAGTTTAATGTCCTAACGCGGCTCAGGCTATGAGGGAAGCCGTAGTGAAGGGCTGCCGAAATTTCGACCACCTGAGGTTCTTCCACGTGCACTGACATCGCACAGTACACGGGCCTCTTGAATTTCGCCTCCATCGAAATTTGACAGCCGCGGCCGGGATCGAACTCACGTATTTCTGGTCCGCAGCCGAGCGCCATAACCACTGAGCCACCGAGGTGTCCAGCATTGTATTATTTGACCTTTCTAAAGCATTCTATCGTGTTTTATCGAGCAAATTAATATCAATGGCTGTGCGTGATCTCGCATTTACCATTAATCACTGTAACCAGTCGGACCTTGTATTATTGGCCCTATCTAAAGGATTTTATCCCGTCTTCCACAGCAAATTAACAGCAAAATTACGTAATTTCATCGGGGAGGGGGAAATTTTACATTGGATTAAACATCATTTATGAAACCGGACACAATTTGTGCTCTTTCAGCATATAAAATCTGCGAAAGTGGCCGTCACATCAGTCGTCCCTCCAGAATCCTTGTTGGGGCCACTCTTATTTTTAATCCTATTAACGACATAGCCAACAATATGCTCAACCCTGGGCCCTTAAGGAATATTAAATGATGATGATGATGATGATGATGATTAATATTGATTCTAACATCAAACATTTGCTGATTACTGCATTATCTACAAACACTCAGAAATTCACTGAACAAGCTAACCAAATGGTTCCAGACATGGCAAATGACGATTAACACGACTAAATTAGTTCGCATGGCGGTAGCCAGAACAAGGCGACTTTATGAATTTCCATACTTTGTTAACGGCAGAATACTGACGAATGTTTACCAACGTAAGTACTTGTACATTACACTAACTTCTGACATCAGATGTGATACGCACATTTTTAACGTAACCACGACAGCATTACGCGAACTATTTTTTCTCCAAAGATGTCTGCCCCTCGCACTCAGGTCTGCTAAGCTTCTCGCATATACTACTTTCGTTCGACCGGTTTTAGAGTACGCTAACGCAGTTTGGTTCCCCCATTCACTGAGAAATGTAACGACACTAGAAAAAGTGCAGCGTAAAGTATTGCGTTTTTCATAACAAAAATAACCACACTGATTCACCAACTCACCTAGCAGCTATTTCAGGCTTAGCGACATTATTATTCTGAGCGCAACAAGCACGACTCAATTTTTTCTTTCTCTTTATTCACAACTACTAGAAGATAGACATCAAAATACTTACCTTTTTCACAGTCAGCTTCTTCGAGGCATAAACACGCATGTGTTGTAACAGAATACTCATGCCATAATGATATGTTTATGCATTCTTACTTTCCCCTCGTAATCACAAAATCAAATCGCCTTGATGCCTCAGTTATTACCGCCGACACATATAAGTTCACGTCACGAATAAAATCCGTATTAATTAAACAATAATACCGAGTCGTTAACATATTCAAACGCCTCTCAATACTCCAACAGATTGTTCATTAATGGCGAAGTTTCTTATTTTTCAATATTGCTCCTGAGCTTTCGTTTGCTGTCATTTTGTTGAATTTCTCTTTGAAATGTTGCACCTGACTCCTAAACATGCAATGTTTTTTTTTTTAATTCATGTGTGTATACGTGTGTTTGCAATCCGAAACGGTTTTACTAATGTTTACATTTTATTTTTAAATGGCTTGTTCGTTTAGGTTCGCCTTTCATATTCTGTTATTCAACTCGCGCACTGCTTGAATTTATCATGTTTCTCATTATTGTTCGCCCACGTGCTACGGCCTCAGTTGAGACTGGCAGCATAGAAAATAAATAAATTATTCAATAAACTTCTGGCTTCTGATTTATATTTGTCGATTTTTTATATTTAGCTAAGGAAAGAACCTTTTTGGATCTCCTTCAACGCTGGGTTTTGTGCAGAGCAATGCGATTTTTAATACAGACTACTAATTGTTTCTTTTGGATGCTATTCTAAAGTTGTCCGGAAAAATGTCCTCATAACTAAAGAGCATTTTCACCCTCATCTCAAAATATAGTAGAGGACGTCCTCGTCCATGAAGGTACTTTCTAACATATTTGCTTCCGAAGTGCCGGTGCCTCAATTGCTAAATGCCTGCATTAATCACAGAAACTTCAAGGGATGTAAATGCCTTATTGTAAACTAAGTACGCCGTATATTGGAACACGGTGCGTTTTGGCTGTCGGTTACTTTACGTTTTGCTATGAACATGACCTTAATCATTTGTTTGTCACAACCTCTGACAACATGCACATTCACTGTGCTATTGCAAATTAGGAAGGACCCTGATTTTAGTTTTAATCTTAGTGGAAAACAAGATAGTAACCACATAAAAAGAACTGTGCCCCCAAAGCATAAACCGTCGAGTATACTTTCACATACTGCCTACAAGAACGATTTTCACGCTGCAATTGCGTACTACGCTTATAAATTATTAATCAAGAAAAGTTTTTTTTCTAGATGGAGAAACCACGACATATGTCCTTAAGTACCACAATGTGAATGAGCGGTGTGCCATTTTTAGTCTCCCCGAAAAAGGTCAGTATATATATAAAAGATCATTTCTTTTTGCGACCCTAATATGGAATTCTAAATGCTCTGGTTCCATATGATACTGGAAATAAAGAACGTTTTGGGGGGTCTGAATGAATAGAAGTACAAATTAAGGTTTTAAATACATAATGCGTTAACCTTTGTTTTCTTCTAGGCGAGGACGCATGTGAGCTACGCTTATGGGACGAAGAAAATATGGACAGAGAGAGAAGAGATTGCGAAAATGCTTACGATGAATACTGCGTTGGGAAACGTAAAGTTTTTGACGCTAACTGCGAATATATAAGGCACCAAGTTAACTCCGAACATGCATGATGTAATGCCTCAATAAAATAATTCGGCATTGGGAAGTTTAATTCCCCAGTGCTTGAATCAGGAAATATAAGTGCTCCCATTTCGTGTCAACCGCATACAAGAGCTATTTTATCGAAATGCAGTACGCACTAGGTATATCTGTCCTTGCCACAAACCCCGAAATTAGGTCTCTCTCGAAAGAGGCACTCACTGCAGAACTGCCAAGTGTGCGAAAAGAAAAAAATATAAAAATACCCACGATATGCCGCAAGGAGTCTGAACATATGCTGCTCAAAACACAAAGCGAAACTAATTTTTGGATTCCCACATTGTTTCAGACCCTCTAGTGAGGCTGCTAGCATACAGGCTCAGAAACCATGGAAAGCAGACTCTTGTTTCTAGTTGCTGCAAGGTGCTTCCTAATAAGCATTTATATTGTCAAGGGCAAACATAGCGCAATTGCGAGCTTTTCTCGGCCGCATTCAGCCCAGTGTCTTCAACAACAGTAATTGGAAATATATTATTACTTCTCATTCCAAAGAATGGCTCCATCTTACTGCCAACGAAAAAGAGGACAGCACGGTAGCTCATAGAAAAGGCGGCAATATACACAATCCTGTGGGATGTACAGCAAGAGGGTCCATCAATAGCTCCAATCATTAACAAAGAATTCAACAGAATGCAAGATATCACAAGCCACAAAATCAAGGGGTCTCAATGAAGGAACACGATCGACACTCACGAAAGCCTGCGGTGAAGGCCAAAATAGCTGCAATCTAAACGAGCGATTAGAATAATCCCCCCAGAACTAAAAAAAATTCACAGGAAGGCAACGAGTTATCAACCCCAGTATTTCAGCGCTGAATATGGTGGCGCGCAACTGCGCTTTCGGTACACGCCAGGCTCCTACTGGGCCCCAGCCTTACCAATGCCGACTTCGATGAGAGAGCCCTCGCAGACACTGCTCTCTCCAAAACATTATAGCATGATGACCCTCATTCCCTCCCGGTGTGGTTGAAGTGTCGGCCGAGAAGTTAGACACCTACCGCGCCTGTCATTTCCTTATAAGCAATCATCATCAATCATCATTAAATCACAGAACCATGCTCAGCTTTCTCAAATATTCAGGAACTACCGCTATCTGCTGGCCGCCAGCAGGAGACGCCGTGTAACTGAAACTGTATAATTTAAACTTGTAATATTGAGAAACGGGGAACTCCGAGAAATTTTGTGGGATAGATACGATTACCACGGCTGACTCTCCCTCCTCAGCGCGAGATCTCGCCTGTAGGATGGATGGAATAAACTTTATTGTCCAACGAATAAGGTGATCTACCTACCCACCGACACGCAGGTGAGGGGGCGGGTGCCGCCGCCTCAGATGCAGGCTGGGGAGTATTGAGTCCCAGCAGCCTCTTCAGCCAATTGGACGAGCCGGAGCTGGAGCTCTGGGTTCGAGCTGCGCAGCAGGGCTTCCCAGGTGTCTCTACTGTCTATATTGTGGGTTCCCTCGTAGAAGGCGGGCATTCCCATATTACGTGGTCGAGGGTCCCTCTCGTGCCACAAAGATTACATTAGCCGCTCCTGGCCTCAGGAAACATGTGGTTCGCCATAAGCGGGTGCGGATACGTATAAGTTTGCGGTCGCCTCCTCAAGACTGCTTGTCAGTTGTCTAATTTCGGGTCTGGCTGGGGTACCAGTCTACGCTCCAATCTATAATGCTGCGTGATCTCCCCATATTTTAGCGTGCGCTCTCCGCTCCCTCGGTCAACGAGGGGCCCTGTAGCGGCTCAGCGGCAGAGATCTCGAGCCAGCTCTTGGGCCGCCTCGTTGCCGGTAAAATGCTTCCTGTGGTCACAGCAACTGCCTCAGACAGCCACGGAAAATGAATGGGTATACCGAAAATTTAAATTTTCGCTATGGTGGACGGATGGACGGACGGACGGACGGATGGGCATACAGATGGATGGATGGATTGATTGATTGATTGATCGATTGATTGATTGATTGATTGATTGATTGATTGATTGATTGATTGATTGATTGATTGATTGATTGTTTGATTGATTGATTGATTGATTGATTGATTGATGGATGGATGGATGGATAGATGGAATGGATGGATGGATGGATGGATGGATGGATGGATGGATGGATGGATGGATGGATGGATACGGCTGAACCCTTTAAATCGGGCGGTGGCTCAATCCACCTAGCCATGACTTATGAAATCCCACTCTTCTCCTGATTTCAGCCACCAATCAGATAACCTTCGCTTGGTTACTTCTACCCACTTAAAATCTACTTAAAATCTACTAAAGCCAATTTTTCTGGTTCAGCGCCACGTGGTGGCAGCCATGCTAACTAGACCTTATCATTATTTCCTGCGCTTCGGTTGCGAGTTTGTGACGCGTATGATCCACCTTTAGATGACTTCTTATTGCAAACAAAGTTAAACATTTACAGTTATTATAATACAATTAACGCTTAAAACATTAGGATACCGCAGCGTCAGATCTTCCGTTTGGTATTTGGGAGCTTTTGAGAGGTGTGGGAGGTGTTGGGCTCGTATGTCGTCGGTGCATTTTAATGGCGGGTGCCCTCCAATAGACTTGAATGCGTTTCAGCCAACGACGCAACGCTCAGAAAAGAGCTAAAAACAGGTGATCATCAATAGACTACCCAAACACAATGAAGCCCTATATTTAGTGTATGCATGTAGTTTGTGTTAGGTGCTGGGCTCGTAGTTTGGAGGTGCATCTTTGCCCGGGGTGGCCCAAAGGAGGCACCTGCCGTACCTGGAGGGTGCCCCCATGGCTGTTCGGTTGGCGGCGATGGCAACAGCACAAAACTAAGGAAATGTTACACAGGACCTACAATTACACCGAGCCGTCCCATTGTTGTACTACTGCCATCGCGGCAATTGTGTGTAATCCTGCTGCACCACCTGTTTCGCGGGGAATTTTACAGCAATAGCTAATAACGCCCTGCTCTCTTGGCTTAACGTCTGAGCAGTAGCATTCTGCGTAACTGAAGGCTAGTAACCACGGAGAAGGAGCAAGTGGGCCGTAGAAAGAGGAGGGTATAACGAGATCAAAGGAATGCACAACCGCAGTCTAGTTGCCACGGGTACCATCCGGGGGAGGGGGGGGTGCGGGAGAGGTTACTAAAGAGAAGGGGGAGGGGGTCGCCTTTGAAAGACAGCGAGAACGTAAGGTTGTGTAAACGAAAGATGACTACTACAGGAACCATCCAGAGGGTGGTTACCGTTAATAAAGGAGGGTATGACGAGAACGGAAGAATGCGCAACCGTATGGTGGTTTCCATGGAAGCCGCCCAGAGGTGAGTTACAATGGAAACAAGAGTAGATTGAAGTACATGAAGAAGATTATGGGGACAGTGGAGGTCTCAGTACGAGGGCGCAACCGCTGGTGGTTACCACGGAGATGATCCAGAAGGTGACTACCGTGAAATCGCGAGGGAATGACGACAGTGGAAGATTGCCAAACCTGAAGGGGTTCTCTACGGGAAGAGACTGGAGGGCGGTTAACATGGAAGGATGAGGCGGCAGGTTCCAGTGGAAGAAGAAAATGGGAGAGTGGAGGAGTAAGAACGCGTGCCTAAACGGAATGTGGTCCCAGTGAGAACCACCCGAAACGTGGTTATCCTCGAAGGAGGAGAGTACAGCTAGAGCAGATAAATGCGCTAATGGAGGGTGTTTCACAGGGTTACCACTAGGAGGGTGGCTACCATGGAAGGATGGAGAGGGTGGTTCTAGTGAAAGAACAATATTATAGGAAGAGTGGAAGACCCAAACGGAGTGCGAAAGTGGAAAGTTAAAGCCACGGGAACCCTTAAGAACGCGGTGCGGTTACTGTGAAAGGAGAAGGATGCGGCGCGAGCTAGATGCGAAATTGGAATGTGGTTATATTGGAAGGAGAAGGGTATGAAAAGAATGAAGAAGTGCGAAACCAGAATGGTTGTCACGAGAATTATGTGGAGAGTGTGTTATAGAGGAAGCAGGAGGGTGATTATGGCGAGAGCGAAAGGAGTGTAGTATGCTCCGTTTGCGGAGTCTGTTGCACAACGCATCACCGGCGGAGAGGCTTAGCAGTGGTGGTGCCCCGCGCCCGGTGTTCGGGCAGGAGTGGAGTGCTATATAGTCAAGGAACGAGGACGCGTGCAAAACTAAAATGCGTTTGCTATAAATACAGGTATAGCTAGCGGAGTTAAAAATTTCAACAGTGTATCACAAAATCAAAATACCTCAAACACCCCTTCCTGAATCCCGCATCCGATAGTGGCAACTGTCGTTCGAGGTTCTTGCTGCTGGGTTATAAAACGTTGCAATGAACAAATTTTGTTTGTAATATTCGCCTAGGCTAGCTCGGTTTTTAAGGATGTGCTCTGTGAAGCTACAAATTCGCCTGCGAGTGTGGATACCTATTTTAAAAGGGTGATAATGTGATGTTCCCGTCTTCAAGCTGATCGGTGGGTCCCCGCTTAAAGAAGCGAGGGTGGAAGTGCAGACAATGATACAGACAGGTCAATTTATGAAAATTCAAGGGAGGACGTCAGACATTTAAAGTTAACATTGTAGGCCTAACACCTTAGGAGCGAAGGAAGAAGACCGCTGCTGGGAACCGACACCGACACCAGAAACGAGCCACGGCCAGGTGCCGTCTTTATTTTCTTCGCTTGGTGACGCGCGCTATCCGGGTTCCCGGCGCCACCCAAGAGAGGGCGCTACAACATAAAATATGTAGACAACGCGTCACACTCTTCTATATTATTACATAGTGAACTTCTTTCGTAAATCGGTTAGGCTCCATTCGCGGAATATAGACAGAGTTCTCTCGAGCAAGATGAGTATTCAGTCACGCTGAGGTAGTCCTTAGCGCTCATTTCATCCGTCGTGAGATTCATTCTTCGTGACCATATCTCTGCGACGAATCCCGATATCTTAGCAACGCTCTTTCACGCCACCAGCCTGACTACATGGCATTGGAACAGACTCGTCCTGGCTAGATTGGGCCCAATGTGACGTGACCATGGCGCAGCACGGAGCGAAAGAATTGCCGCGGAAGTGAATTTTTCGTCGTTGCTTCAGTCTAAAGTTCGAAAAGTACGCGGTCATCACCTGTGGAGAGTTCTTCAAATTTACTCAAAGAGGCGCGCGACGCCTTGTGGAGAAAGCGGCGGTGAGTTCAAGGACGCATGAACTCTGCGAGACGTTGTAGTTCTCGGCCTTTAAAAAATGACACCTATCCCCACTGGCCGAACGGCATAGGTTGCTTTTAGGCATTATTAGTCATAGATTGCTGTTAATTCGAAAGAACCAAACCGGTCGTCCAAAGCCAAGCAAAATCGTCTCTTGCGTGTATGTGCCCATCCCGGTCTGTCGTGAGTGATCCGTACCGCGACACTGCCCGCTCATCATAGTCTTCTACGCAGCTATGACCCGATGGTTTGGGCGCAGCAAAATAGGGTTTTGCGTGTCGGCTAAAAAAAGAAAATTGAATCAGGCATCATGTGTGGGCCTCACTCCAGTCATTCGTGCTTGTAAAATTAGTAAAACAGTCTTTGGCATAAAAGCCCGTTCTTTCGCACTGAAGCAAAATATTGTAGTTAGTCTTTGTGATATTTGACCTTCACATATTAATGGCAGATGAAATGCATTTAGGAGAGCTATACCTGTGGTTTTAAATTCAATTAGAGCATGGAATGAAAAGAGAAATCAATCAGGATGAAAAAAAGGAATAATGAAATAAGTCAAAATATAATATTACAAAGAAAAGAACATATTATACCGGTTTGACAAACCATTCCATAACATTCCAGCAAAAAATTTTGAGCAGCTGAACAAAATATCTGTCGCCGAACCATAGAATGGCGACGCCAAATGATAGCAAGAGCGCGCCGCTCAGAATAACGCCAAGACGTTGCAAGGGCTCCTGCAGCAACCTTCTTCTAAGAGAGGTGAAGTGGCAACAATAGCGCCATATATGATCAATAGATTCGTGTTCACGGCAAAATGTACAAAGGGGTGATATAGTACGGAATCAGACCTGTGTAGATAAAAATTTAGAGGAGGGATACGGCAGCCCAGCCCAGCCAAGTCACAGACTTCAAGTTCCCTAATTAGAAAAAATTTCCAGCTCCAGGAATATCTCAGATATTGATAATTCCTTGATGTCAAAATGGCTCTTTTATAAGCGCTTAATACCGCACGTAGCCGAAATTTACGTGCTGTGTAATACACTGTATCTGTTGTAGGCAGTGGCTACCAATCTTTATGTCAAAGAGTCTTGATGACATTACACCTCCACTACAGAGGCTCAAAATGAGGATGATGCGGTACCAGTACGAGGTGGCGTAAGTCCCTGGGAAAGACCTCCTCGCCGCTGACACGCTTTCCAGAGCGTCGCTTCAATATACCGGTGACACCAAGCTATAGCTTGGTGTCAGCGGCCCCCTGGCGACATCGAAGCTTTCGTCAGCTGTGTGAGGACAACTCTTCTCATCAAGCAGCACTGCATTGTGTGGCTGAAAGAGTCCGAAAAATCAGATCGCGTGTGCTTGTATCTCTGAGAACTCTGCAAGAAAAACTGGCCTTCCAGACGGAATTTTCCCCTTGAGGACAGGCCTTTCTACGAGCATCGTGGCCAACTCACCGTGGAGGACGATCTGCTACTCTACGCATGCAGCCCGTGTTGTTATCCCACTCACACCAAGGAACGAAATTCTGCGTCTTCTGCACGAAGGCCACTTCGGCATTACGAAGACGCAAGCTCGAGCCAAGGACACCGTTCGGTGGTCTAAGTGGCCAAAGACATCGCAACCGCAATAAAACATTGTCTAGAATGTGTCAAAACATCCAGCAATCGAAAAATGCTCCTTCGAAGCACCGAGTTTCCTTCAAGACCATGGGAGAGAGTTGCAATGGACCTGTTCTTCTTCAACAGACACTTGTGGGTAATCGTGACTGATTATTACTCCAGATATCCGGATCTGACTCGTTTAGAGAAGCTGTCATCTAGTACAGTGATCAATCACTGCAAATCAATTTTCGCCCGGCACGGCATTCAAGAGGCGGTAGTCTCCGATAATGGTCCGCAGTTCTCGTCCTCCGACTTCGCTAAGTTTATTTATTTATTTATTTATTTATTTATTTATTTATTTATTGTACCCTCAGGGCCCGAAGGCATTACAGAGGGGAGTGGGAATACATAAAAATTCAGCCTAAACAGCAACAACAAGGAGGGAAAACAAAAATAAACCAGGAATACATAAAAAGTGAAAACACAGGAAGGCAATAAGATTAGAATGCAGTGGGGATATATTAAAACAGTGTGTAGACAGTAAAAAGGCAATTTTTACACAGTAATAAATGACACATACTCAGAAGGAAACATTAAGGACTTTACGAAATGCATTGTTATCGGAAATACCTGCGATGTCGTGGGGAAGGTGATTCCAGCTGACACAAGTTCGGGGTATGAATGAGTCATGAAAACATTTGGTGTGACAAGATGGGATTCCAACCTTATGACGGTGATCAACGCGTGCGATATGTAACATGGTCTAGACAGTAACTTAGGATTGAGAAAGCTGTTGTGGTAAATTTTATGAAAGAGACACAATGAGGCTATTGATCTGCGGTGGGAAAGAAGTGGTAGGGACCAACTTGATTTCATGGCGGTTACACTGCTTGTTCCGTGATAATTAGAAAGAATGAAACGGCATGCGCGGTTCTGTACAGCTTCCAAATCTGAAACGAGTGAATCGATGCCAGGGCTCCAGACAGATGCAGCATATTCTAACTTGGACCAAACCAATGTTTTATAAAGTAATAATTTTATTGAAGTAGATGAACGTGAGAAATTTCTGCGAAGGTACCCAAGCATGCGATCAGCGTTATTTATTATGTATTCAACGTGAGTTTTCCAAGACAGGTTACATGAAACGTAAACACCCAGATATTTATACCATGACACGGTTTCGAGGGACACGTTGTTAATGTGATAAGAAGAAGGGGCATTAGAGAGACGAGAAATGCCTACATGTTTACACTTATTAATGTTTAGTTGCATGTTCCAAGTAAAACACCAGTCAAGAACCTTGTTAATATCGGATTGAAGACAAGAGACATCATTACCATCTTTAATTTCGCGGTAAATAACACAATCATCGGCAAAAAGATTAATTGAAGAAGAAATGTTAGCCGGTAAGTCATTTATATAGATGAGAAAAAGGAGGGGCCCAAGAACTGACCCCTGAGGCACGCCGGAACGGACAGGCAAAGAATGAGAGTTTATATTGTTCGCTGTTACGAATTGTGAACGGTTAGAAAGAAAGCATTGTAGCCATGCAAGGACATTAGGGTCTATGTTAAGATTGCTTAATTTAAGAAAGAGAAGCTCATGTGAAACAGTGTCAAACGCTTTCGAGAAGTCCAAAAATATGCAATCTGCCTGAGACCCGTGGTCAAGGATTTATTGAAGGTCATGTGTGAAACATATTAGCTGAGTTTCGCATGAAAAAGACTTACGAAAACCATGCTGGGCAATGCTGAAAAAGGAGTTAGATTCTAAAAAAGAGATGAGATGAGAACATATGACGTGTTCCATGATCTTGCACGGGATACTAGTTAGTGATATAGGTCTAAAGTTATCAGGAGAATGTTTACTTCCGGACTTATGCAGTGGAATCACCTTCCCAATTTTACAATCATTGGGAATACAACCTGTTGCAAGAGACTGCTCAAACAATTTAGTAAGAATTATGGAATAATAGTACTTTGTATTAATTAAAAACTTCGAATTAATGTTGTCAACACCGCAGGAAGAGGAAACTTTAAGATTTTCTATGATGCACTGGATGCCTGACGCGTCGAACATAACTGGATCCATAGGAAGAGCATCAAAAACAGGGCACACGCGATGAACAAGAGAAACGTTGGTAGAAAATGCCGCAGCAAATATATTGTTTAGAACAGAAGCACATTCGTATGGAGGAAAGGCAACACCATCAGAAGAAGTAAGTAGTATTGTGGAAGGGTCTTTCTTGTTAACTACATTCACAAAATTGTTTTGGATTATTGACCAGCATAGCAGGCAGTGTGTGGTTAAAAAATGTGTCCTTTGCGTTTTTTAGCGCACCTTTGTACTCTGCAGCTGCGGAAAAGTAGGCCTCCCATCGTTGTTTAGAATTCAACAACTTCGCAGAGCGGAACAAGCGCTTCTTTTTATTGGAGAGTCTTTTTAAAACATTATTAAACCAAGGTGATTCCCGATCGCACTTCAAAAATCTTAATGGTACAAAAGTGTTAATGAGATGTTCAACGATATCCTTGAACAAATCCCAGTTAGCGTAAAGAGAACGCTGTGAAAAGCCTGGTAAGTAATCATCCAAAAAACCAGCTAGTTCGCAGTTAATAGCATTAAAGTCAGCCCGTTTATAATCTCTAATGTGTTTAGTCTGACTAACTCGGATAGATACAGGAATTTGTACATCAAAATGCAGCAAAGAATGATCACTGAGACCAGGTAGGTAACGCGGGTTTAAACACGTCACATCAAGCCCACAATACCCTCAGAGCAACGGACTCGCTGAGGCTGCGGTAAAAATCATCAAATCTTCAAGGAAGAAGACCTAAGACCAGTACCTGACCCTCTTGTACTACAGGTCAACTCCATTGAAAAATGGGTACAGCCCCTCTGAATTATTGATGGGGAGGCAGTTGCGGACAAAGATTCCTCTGACTCCCGGAAGGCTTGTTGCCCGTTTGCCAGACGCCACTAAACTTCGGAATTTTGGGCGAACAGCGAAGAGATTACGATAGACGACATGGCGTACGGCAACTTCCGACCCTTCTGGAAGGAGATGAAGTAACAATCTGCGCTGACGCCTC
The DNA here is from genome assembly GCA_030143305.2 of Amblyomma americanum. Classification (NCBI taxonomy): domain Eukaryota; kingdom Metazoa; phylum Arthropoda; class Arachnida; order Ixodida; family Ixodidae; genus Amblyomma; species Amblyomma americanum. Next base: position 174,474 of record JARKHS020006459.1, read on the forward strand.
CCACCGGCACACCGGGTGTTGAAGTTGCGTCATTCCTCCCAAGAGGTTGCTTTTCTGTCAGTGGAGATGTTGTAGGCAGTAGACACATGCAGTGGCTAGGCCGTCTGCGTGGCTTGGCTTAGCTGCGCGGCTGTGCGCCCGAGTGAGGCTCGCGGCGGCTGGCGCGCGTCTCGTGCTCGTGCCGGCATTCACTGGGCTGCAAAAAAGCTGTCCGGTTGGCGTCTCAACGCTCTCGTTTTCCTCAACCTGACAGTATACGGGAAGATACGCAAACGAGGCCGCTTAGAGAAACGCCACCACCTCTCCTTCTTCCCAAAAATCTCACATGTTGGTGGCGCTAGAGCCTCGTCCATAGAACGTGGGGATACACGCGAATCCCCTGTGCCATAGTAACGGCCGCGCGTAATTATCACGCGATGTTAAGCGCGCCCCGCCCCGTTCGGGAGGTTTGCGAGGTAGGGCACTCACGCCTTTTTCCCCTCTTAGAACGGATTGACCTTCTCTCCAGAGCCCGGGAGAAGGCGCGGTCGCGCGGTTCTCTCGGGGCCTGCATGTCCTCTGGCGGGAGCTGTGCACACGCACGGACGCAGATCTGCCACGGAGACCGCTGCCGTTATCGCCCGGCCACCGCGTGTGAGCTGACCGCCGCGAGCCGTGAGCGAGGAACCACTCGAGAAGAGTGGAGCCTTCCTCCCCCACCATTTTATGTGCGTACCCCCCCCCCCCCCCTGTTTTGTGCTTTTCACCCCCGTACGCGAGCGCAACACTCCCTTGTTGCGGCGGTTGCTTTGTTGCTTGCGGCTACTTGTATTGCTCGGGAGCAATAAACGCTCATCCGAGTAGAATACTCGTGTTTGTGTCCTATGGCCCGAATCCGCCGTGGTTCGACTTACCGCACCGCGGGTTGGGGGTCACAGCGCGGAAGGGAACTCTTCCCCTCCCGTGCGACCCCCGGTCACCTCTGCGGTGGTACTCTGCCGCGCGGCGGCATGCAGGCCTTCCCACCAGCTGCTGAACAACTCAGGCGGTTTGTCGGGGGAGGAAAAAGCGCGCTTGTCTCTGCTCCTGAACGAACACGACGCTGTATTCACGGAACGGCCTGGCTGCACTAAGTTGGTTAGGCACAAAATACACAAAAGGCACAAGCGCTGATTAGGCACCAGTGTGACCTGGTGCTGAGGCGAATTACCTCCTGAGCGACGCCAGTAAGAAATTATCTGCTTCTCTGGCGCCGAAATGGACGGGACCGTGTGTAATTCAGGAGAAACTCCTCTCTCGTCTACAGGCTGGCGGACTTGACGCTAAGACCGACTGGCGGACCGGTCCATGTCTGTCATCTCAAACCCTACTTTGACAGAGGGAACGAGTGGCCGATGGAGAACACACTCCCCCGCCAGCAGGTAGCCGCACCGAGAGGCAAGGTTCGACAACAGAGCCCAACGCCTCGTTGCAGCTTGCGCCCACGGCAGAACTATGGCCAACTCGCAGGCAGTAATTTCTCCTGCTTTATATGGACGGAACACCCCTTCCATATTTTGCAGTGTAGCTTCCAGAGCAAGCACACGCTTTCTTTTCGGAAAAGACCGAGCGGGGTTAGATTAGCTTGAACAAAAAAAATGTGCAAAATTGGAAAGTAACTAGAAGGAAAAGACAGCCTTTAGCCTTGCAGCCACAGGCCAGCCTTCGCAGCGAGCCCGGAGAAGTGCTGGCTGGAGCTGAGACGACCGTTGCTGCTTCGAACATCCAAAGCCAGGCCGTTTGGAGGGCGGCCGCATTCCAGAACCAAGAGCCCGATGTCGTGCAACTAGCCTCCGCACGCCGGGGCGTGCGCGGCTGGCGACCGACGCGCCGGTTGCTGGATACGGAGAGGCCAGGTACGCGCGGGGGCTTACAGCAGCCAAGCTCCTCGGAATCGATGTCCTCGGGGAGGCAGCCTGTTATGCCTGGCATGCCTTCCAGCCCAAATGCATAAAGACACGAAATCCCCGATCCGGAATTCCCTGAAAACCACCGCGAAGGTGAATGAGCCCTCTGGAAGAAACGTGGCGGCAGGAATGTCGGAAGCAGCGACGGTAATGGCGTCCCCACGTGTTCAAACATGCAATCGGGTCGACGAAGAACAAGATCAGTGTTGTCCTCTTCAGTCATGCTGGGGTTGAACAATTGCCCGAGAGCTGCGCCTTCGACAGAGGTTCCGCGTTCTGGTCATCAGTACAAGATCTTTCAACCCCTGCTGGGAGACAGCCCGCATTCCTGTGTCACGCAGGCGCCTTCCTGTTCTACATGGGCGCAGTCCGGACCCGCGTGCGCGCCCACCTGGAGGCCGCGTGGACGACAACGTGGCCGGATCCTGTTCCCTTTCCCTCGACCGAGCTGCGAGAGAACATCAGGACCACCCTGCCGTGGGTGGTACCATCAGTGCCATCATTTAATTGGACACCATTCTTCGAACTGTATTCCCCAGCTAGGGATCTGGGGAATACGAAGAGTGTTTAACGAGCTGCTGGTTTGGTACCAAAGGAGAGCCCCCCTCTTGAGAGATACGCTTTGCTTCCCGACTGCTAAGAAGCTCTCTCTATTGAGAGGCACTCTCAGTTGCCGTTACTTGTACATTATGTAAATAGTCTTTGTATAAAGCTTTCCTTGTTTTCCTTTCGTAACCACGTCTCCGATGCTCCTCATTCCTTCTCCGTCCCGAAAACGCTACATGCATCCCAACAACTGGTGGCAGCGGTGGGATGCTGCTACCCCCCTCCCAACAGGCCTCACGGCTGACCTGCAGGGTCATTGGGGTCATTGCGGGACGCCGCGGTAGGGGTTCGTACTACGACCAGTGCGAAAACCGTCGATGTTGTGGATTGCCGGCTGAGTAGGCTCGGGTTATCTCACCATAAGCCACGTTCTTGGTTTGTGACCCGGTTAGCCCAGCCTTGAACACTCCCTCCTCAGTAGGAGCAGAGCATGCTAGGGGAGAAAATAAGTGCATGGCTGGTTGGCTGGAAGCACAAGTGAGTCCCCCGGAGGTGTTAGGTCATGGTGCCGAGGGCCGGAGGGCCGATAGGCTGACGACCTAAGCCTCTACTGGCCGGATCACACCACACATACCTCCGGTGTGTGAAAAACCGCGAAAAGCACTCGACGGCAAGTAGCTGGTAGGTCCGAAACAAACCATCACTGTCGTGGAGAAGCTCGAGGTAGCTGTCCCCGGATTAGTTTTTCCTGTTTCCGGCGGTCGGACCCCTTTGCGTTTGTGGGTGGTCGGGCATCCCGTGAGCGGGGCCGCACCAGTGGCCTATCTTGACGCCCTCCCTGTCCTTGCCAGGCAGGCCAGTAATTGAGTCGAGGCAAATGAAGGATCAGAGCAAAAACTCGCTTTCCCCATTCTTATCCCAATTCCCATAACCTGTTCATCCAACCCCTTCCACTACGTCCCAGGGGAGATCAGGGGAGTCTCCCTGGGCCCGCTCCCCCGGCTGTGGGTCGCTAAGTAGCTTTTTACCCCCCCCCCCCCTCATGTTTTTCCATTTTCCGCACCTACGGGTGGCAAACGCATACCGTTGCCGTCGGGCCTTTTCATTTATTTTCAGACGGGGTAAGGCTGTTGTACGTCAGTGGTGCAGGCAGGGGGTTATCATTTTTTCATTTTTTTAGGTTTCCCCAATTTAACAAATGTCACCGCCAAGCAGCCATGCTGAAAAACAGCTTCCTGTCGGCCGCGGGACGAGCTAGTGAGAATTCGGGGAAACCGGCGCCTGTGTCTACCACAGCGAAAACTACTGTAGAGAAGCCGCCTTGAAGTCCCCCGTTCCCCGCTGCAGAGGCTTCGCCCACGAGAGCAGCTTAGTACCCAGCTGGGCCCGCCTCGCAAGCCATTGGCGGCCGCGGGAAAATTGGTCGACGCGTCTTTGCCGCTCTGGCGAGAGGAAAAGAAGGCTAGTCAAGAGCGAGCGGTGCAACCACCTGAGTGGAGTCCTGCTCTACGTTGTGCAACGGGACAACACGGTGCGTAATTGCCCCGACTCTGCTTGCCGCCCGCGCGTCCCGGGAAAGCTGCCCTGGACGACTGACGCTCTGAAGCGGGACCTGCGCTCATTGACCCCCTTCAGTACTTGGCTCCACGGTCGTCCATGGCGGTCGTCTGCACTGCCTTCCTGTCCTGGCGTCCAGGGCCTTCGACGACTGCACCGGAGGCTATGAGCTGAAACTTTTCTTAACTGGTTTTAAAGTTAAACGGCGATTTGCCGGTACCACTCGGTACACCTCTCGGTGAACGCGGTCACTTCTAGGCCGTAGGGTAGTTTTAAGGAGGAAGATGTGAGGATACACGTGAATTGTCATATAGTAACGGCCACGCGTAATTATCACGCGATGTTATCCGCTTTGTTAGGGCGCCCAGGCTTCGGATCCCACCGCTGCCGCCACTTGTTACTGGCCGGGTAGCGTTGTTTGGCCGGAGAAGGGATGAGGAACCATAGAAGCTGACATTTGGGAAACGAAAACACAAGCGAGGTTTACTGGCATTTGAGAAGAAACGTATTTACATATTTTACGAAAGAAAGAACAAACAGTCAGGAATTAAGAGTTCATAGCGTCGAGCGACTGGATGAGCCTTATCGCCAAGGCCCAGAGCGTTCGTTTCTACTCAGGAGGCTCGTTAAATACACGGAAAGATTCCGCACGCAGGTTCCCAGCACATCTTTTTTCGTGGGGTCCTCGTTGGGTCAAACGACCTGTCGAAATTGCCGCTACCGCGTGGTCATCCCGGTCGATGGAATCTTCGCTTTAATCACCTTCGGCTGGTGTGCATCCCGTTCTTGACAGCGCCCCGTTCGGGAGGTTTGCGAGGGAGGGCACTCACGCCGTCCCCGCCTCCTTTCGCGCCTCGCAGCGACGCCGCCGCGGAGACTTTCGCTCTTCCCCTCTTAAAACGGATAGACCTTCTCTCCACACCCCGGGAGAAGGCGCGGTCGCGCTGTTTTCCCGAGGCTCGCTCGTCTTCTGGCTCCCCCTCCCCACATCCCCTTTCCCCATTACCGCTCCAAGCTGTGCCCCCGCGATATGGGTGGCAGAAATCGAGCACATTCCCCCCACATAGCCACAAGAAGTCTTCTGGCGGGAGCTGTGCACACGCGCGGACGCAGATCTGCCACGGAGACCGCTGCCGTTATCGCCCGGCCACCGCGTCTGAGCTGACCGCCGCGAGCCGCGAGCCGTGAGCGAGGAACCACTCGAGGGGAGTGGAGCCTTCCTCCCCCATCATTTTATGTGCGTCCCCCCCTGTTTTGTGCTTTTCACCCCCGTACGCGAGCGGAACACTCCCTCGTTGCGGCGGTTGCTTTGTTGCTTGCGGCTACTTGTATTGCTCGAGAGCAATAAACGCTCATCCGAGTAGAATACTCGTGTTTGTCTCCTATGGCCCGAACCCGCCGTGGTTCGACTTACCGCACTGCGAGTTGGGGGTCACAGCTCTGACTGCTAGGGCTGGTACGCTGGTGCTAGAAAGCGACTACTGCTTCTAGCCCTTTGAGCGTTATTACAAGAATAACCCTCATTAAGAACAACCGTCACTAGCGGCGCATCTCTGCCTTGCGTCCCCGATGTCCGAGGCTGTGACTGTCACACCCGCTCGGTTCGAACTTCGCACGCAAATAGAACACGATTGAAAAGAGTTCTTCCTCTTGCTCTTTTTCCCTTCATGCCATGTGCACTTATTTGTCTTACTCACTGGCTTAAACTTCATTGTCCTCTTCAGGTACATCACCCTCATCAGCCTCTATGCCCACTGCAGGGTAATTCGCTCTCTCCTATGCCAGCGGCAGCCACCTTGTCTCCGAAAACATCTTAATCTCATCCGCCCTCCTAACTTTCTGCAGCCACCTGCTACGCTGTCTTCTCTTGGAATTGATTCCGTCACCATTAAAGACCATCTGTTTTCTTGCCTTCGCATTATATTCTATGCCTAGGATCATTTCATCCTCTTGATTTTGGCTAGAATGCCGTTAACTTGCATTCCTCCCAAACCCTATCATCTCTTACCGTTATACTTACAACTTTCATTTCCATAGCTCGCTGCGCTGTCCTTAGATTGAACCGTTTTCGTCAGTCTCCACGTTTCTGCCCCATAGTTGAGTACTGGTAAGATGGAGCTGTTGTACACTTTTCTCTTGAAGGATATTGGTAAACTGCCATTCATCATCTGAGACGGCCTGCCAAATCCGCTCCACCCTATGCGTATTCTTTATGTTATTTCCCTCTCATGATCAAGATAAGCGTCCACTACCTGCGCTAATTCGACGTATTCCCTTACCACTTCCAGCAGCTCGCTACCATTGTGAATTGCTGTCCTCTTGCGAGACTGTTGAACATTACTTTGGTTTTCTGCATGTTAATTTTTAGACCCACTGCTCTGCTCTGCCTGTTTAATTTTAAAACCCACTCTTCAGCTCTACCTGTTTAACTGAGTGATCATGCTGCGCAGTTCATCTCTGGAATGAATTCACAAGACAATGTATTCAGCGATTAGCAGATTACTTAGGTATTCTCCATCGACTCATGTCCTCTACAATTCCTAATCCATGCTTCAGAATAACTCCTATAAACATGGAGAGAAAATTATTGGCGAGATCGTGTTTCCCTGCCTGACACCATTCCTTACTGGAATTTCATAGCTGAATTTATACAGGTCTACGACAGCTGTACAGCCGCTAGAGCTATCTTCCACTACTTTTGCATGAGCCTCCTCTACATCCTGATTCCGCCGTGCCTGCACGATTGTTGATGTTCTTAATCAGTCAAATGCCTTCTCGTAATTTATACAGGTGTCGATTGCAATCGACGCTTTTCTCTATCACCTGGTTGATAGAGTCAATATGGTCCACTTTCGAGTACATTTTACGAAAGCCTGCCTGATCATTGGGTTGACTGAAGTCTCGGATTGTTCTGACTCTATTAGCGATTACTCTAGTAAATCCTTTATAGCAACGAACAGTAACCTCATCGTTCTGTAAGTTTTCTAGTCTTTGACATCTCCTTTCTATGGATCAGGATGATGTCAGCGCTTTTCCCGGCCCCTGATACGCTTCAAGTCATAGGTCATAACATGGTGGCTAGTTGTCCTAGCCCAATGCCCCTTTCGTTCTTTAACAGATCTGCTGTTACTTGATCCTCACTATCTGTTTTCTTCTTTTGCATTCCCTGTAAGGCTTTCTTTACTGGAGGGATGTCCCATTGGTTTGCGTCACTACTTCTCTGATTTACGTCCTGATTACATTGCCTACTGTACACATTTTTGCAGAACTCTCCGGGTACTTTAACTATCTTATGCATATTGCTAAAGACATTGCCCTCTTTGCCTCTTAACGCAAACATGTAACTTTTTCTTATATCTAGTTTCCTCTTTACCGCTTTTCGACTCCCTGAGTTCTTTAGAGCATGCTCCACTCTCTCTATATTAAACTGTCGTATGCCGGTTACCTAACTTTTTCTTATATCTAGTTTCCTCTTTACCGCTTTTCGACTCCCTGAGTTCTTTAGAGCATGCTCCACTCTCTCTATATTAAACTGTCTTATGCCGGTTACCTAACTTTTTCTTATATCTAGTTTCCTCTTTACCGTTTTTCGACTCCCTGAGTTCTTTAGAGCATGCTCCACTCTCTCTATATTAAACTGTCTTATGCCGGTTACCTAACTTTTTCTTATATCTAGTTTCCTCTTTACCGCTTTTCGACTCCCTGAATTCTTTAGAGCATGCTCCACTCTCTCTATATTAAACTGTCTTATGCCGGTTACCTAGCCCTTATTAACTTTGGCAGTTCTGCCAGTTCTGTCTGTGGAATTCTATAGCTTCAAGCTTTGGTGTCCCTTAATCAGATTTCCCGTCTCCTGAGAGAGCTTACTGGTATCCTGTTGCACCATCCTACCGCCTACTTCTATTGCGCACACCCTAATTATGGTTGTGAGACTATCGTTTAATCTTTGAACATTAAGGTTGTCGTCCTCAATTGAAGCTGATCATCTGTTCTGCAGCGATATCCTAAATTTCTGTACGTTCCCTCTTACCGCTTATCTGATAAGCTGCTTCCGCTTCACTAACTTCTTGCGTTCCCTCTTCACGTCTTGGCTAATTAGAGACCTTTCCATACTGTGGCCGCTACAACACACCTTTCTGAGGATGTCCCATTCCATCTCAGGTAGCACATGACAGCGGGCCAATATCTGAAAGCCAATGGCAATGCGTGGCCCTAAGTAGGCCCAGAGTTGCCAATGAGGATCTGACATTGCCTGAATTGCCAGAATTGGCTAAGCCATTTTCAAAGCCTGGCTATCATGGGCCATGTTAGCCAGAGTTATCCCACTCTCTGCCAGAATTCGCTAAGCCATTTTCGAAACCTGGCTATATTCTCCTTGGCTTGCCACCCCTTATCCAGTGTTAAAAGTATACTGGCAGGTGTTGGTGAACATTGCACCATCCATTATACTGGGTAGAATATTTATTTTATAATTTATTATTTATAATAGTTTATAATTTTCGAACGCGCTAAAACTCGTCTGAGCTCCTGGGCTGGGCTTGGGCTAGTTCAAGAATTTGATGTTTTATTAATCTTTTTCTTACCGAGCACTTTATCGGTATATGTGTGGAGTTGGATAAACAACGAATATTTTCTGACAGCGCAGTCGGAGATAGAGGCATAGTTACGACGAAAAAACTAAAATGAACCGAATTAAGCTATCAGAAGATCGCGCCGGCCAGAGGGAGCTCTCGCACAGGCGAAACTACAGGAGGAGCGTGTCGACGCCGTCGAGGCGCGGCGCGGCGACGTGTGCCGCGGGCTTCGCCGCTGTTGAATTGTGTTCGAAGGTGCTTCCCAACAATTTCCAAACGCATTCCAAAGCATTCCAAACGCATTCGCTCGCTGTGTGCTGCTGCCATCGACTTTTATTCGGTCCGTTCGCTGATTTTGAGTTGTGCAACGACGTGACGGCGACATCGGTGGTGGTCAGTCGAGTTTGCATATTCCGCCACAGAGGAACCGCTCTGTCGCATAAGGCCAGTTTCACATGCTGCAACTAGAACGAAAACAGTCGGCCTAGCCGGTGACGCCGCAGTGCGATTTTCGGCCGGTGCTTTCACATGCAACTCCGCAGCGAATTCGCTCAAAGGGACAGTCAAGGTTTCCTGATGTTTGCAAAGGCAATCCATGATTAAACGTGACCGAAACGCTGCCCTAATTGTGTTGATGATATTATGACGAGTGTAATTTTAGATGTGGGGATTATTTCAATGTTTTGATTAGAATAAACAGTTTTGCTTCCACCGCGGCAACAGCTCCCACGTGACCGCACGTCGCACGCAGTCTCGGCGCTCCCCATTGTTCAGTCGGTGAGCCAACACACCGAAGCTGCCACTGAATACCAACCGGACGGAACTCGATCGCAAGCCGTCTGCGACTAGACCGACGGCCCTCCCCTGTCGCAGACCAACGGAGTTCGCAGTGTCGCAGGCGAAAATCGCATGCATGTGAAACGGGCTTAAGGCCGACGACGACACCATCCATACAGACAAATACGGATCTATAGAATTCTATCGTTAATACTGGGAACTAGAAGCGGCTGCATCTAACCACTAAAATTGCCTTGAAAAGGTCTGGTAAATTTAGTAATTACAGAATATGCGCTGGCATGTCCCAGTTGTAATGATTCGTGTAACTATATATGGCTTAGCCAAACTGCTAATAAAAAAAAACTTTTTTGAGAAGTGCACACACAGAGCTCACGCTGTTGCCTTCGTCCGATTTCTGGGCATAATAACCCGCCTATTTGCATGGCCTCTATGTATTTTAAAGCGCTTTTGCACGTTCTGTTTGCGCGAATATCTGAAAACCAGCCCAACCCAGGCAGCACAACAGCATTGGTCGAACGTTGCGCTATCATTGGCAAAAATTGACACGAACATCGGTCCTACACTGGCATTTACGCTAATCGCTACCATTTTGACACATTGGCTCTACTTTCATGCCAATTTAGGGCCAACGTACGGCGATCAAGGGGCGAACGTAGGCCTGGCGTTCATTCTGCGACATGGGCCAGTAAGGGTCTCAGATTGGCATCCAGCTTTCGAACATCGTCATCCAGTTTTCGAACATTTGCATCCAGCCTTCTAACATTGGTATCCAGCCGTCGAACACTGGTATCCGGCTTTCGAACAATGACATCCAGCATTCAGCAACCTGGGCCAGTAAAGGTCTCGGACTGGCATCCAACTTTCGAACATTGGTACCCAGCTTTCGAAAAATAGCATCCTGCTTTCGAACCATGGCATCCAGTTTCTGAGCAATGGTATCCAGCTTTCGAACACCGGCACATGCAAAACCGGCTGCTGGTTACTGATCAGCATTTTCGATTTAGTCTTCGAAAGTAACAAGGCTGCATGACTGGCATCTTGCTTGGAATGACAAATATGTGTAGGGTAAGAACCCTAGGATGTCCTCACAATCCAACCCTCATCTTTAGGAAAGGACTGCCCTATACAGCGGAGATGCAAACCTTGCACCCTGGTTACTTTTTGCAAACATGGTACTATTCCACGTACCAGCCCGCTGGAAGGTAAGCAAGAAAATAGCCAACGAAAAGTATTTAAAAAAAGATCTTTATTCAAAGCAGCTGTGAGGCGCTTGAGGTGGTGTGCCTATAGGCAGGGCTCGGGCAGGGGTCAGGACCTGGAGTGGGGTGCCGGACTTGTGGTGGGGGGGCCTGGGCAGAATTTGTGGTGCGGTGCTCGGTAGAACTTGGGGTGGGGTACATTTATTTAAAATCTTTGCTGCGTGCCGATGATTCAGGTTAGACAACACAGTTCGGCAATCTGCTGTAGCACGGCTAAGAGATCCATAAACCCAAGTAGCACAGGTCATTGACCCAATATTGCAACAGAATGGTCATATCCTGCTCCTTTGTAGGGCCAGCTTTGCCAATACAGTTCCAATGTTGGACCAATTACTTGTGCTGCTTGGGAAGTGCTTAACATAGCTGTCCTCCTGTACACTGATCAGTCACATCTGAAGTAATCGTTGCACTTATCTTGCAAAAAGACTTTTCCACTGCACTCAAATTCCTTGTCCAGCTCTTGCACGATGACCTCACAATGCGTCGAGCCTGCAAACAGAGGCATGGTGTCATGATGAACCTAAATATGGCCGTCACAGGACAAAAACAGAAATGATTAAATAACACAGAATTTTGTGTGGCACAGTCGGCGTGAAAACAATCGACACACATTTTACAGGATAATTTGTAACAACTCGCACCGCTTTTTTTCGCACAAAGTGAAATTTAATTTGCCTTGTCCCAAATTGGTGATTTTAGTTAATTGCGCTCCAGTGAGATATTCAATGTGAAAAAAAACAAGGTAATGTAATATTGAAAGGAAGTAAATGTTTTATTTTCTTTTATTTTCATAACTACGTATTTCTAAATTGAGAGCGCATTTTTTATTCAGGTAAAGATGCACAGGTTGTAGCATCTCCTCCATGTGGACGTCAAAAGAGCAGTTTTGAACAAAGCTTGTTTGTTTGGATGGGGTTAAAAATAATGACGCTGGACGAAAAGAGCTCAGAACACCTTTGTTTTTTTTTTAAATCCAACAGTTTATCTTAGCCGCTTCCAATGCATATTTTTAAATCATATTGTTACGAGCAGGAGTTTATTCAGACCGGGACGGGCGACTGAAGCCAGCCGGGTCCGCATCGCGTCATGAGACATCATGATCGGCGTTGCAATATATATTGACTTTTATTAAACATTGCCGCTATTTTTGTTTTATGTGAGGAAGACTCGATCATGCCTAACATTCATGGAGAAAAATTTCGAATACTGGAAAACTGTTTAGTACTGATATGGAAATAATAAAGGCAATGGTCCATTCTTCTCATATGTAGCAAAATTTTTCTTTTTAGTGTTCCCATCACTCGCATCAAGCAGTTAAGTCTGGCAGAGAAAACCAATAGCGAACGCTTTTGATGATAGCAAAAACATTAACAGCAAAAACATGCAAGCCTGCCGACGGGAGATCTGTGAATATATTGATGGATACAGTGAAATCTTACAATATATAAAAATTTCGTTCACAACCTCTTTCTCGTTCAAAAATTCTTTTGTCCAGAATAGTTGTGTATGACACAATTCTGTCTCAGCCCATTGCTCTGGCGTGCTAGACAACAACTCCCATGCAGGTAGTCAGTCTGTGAGAAGTATACTTCTCCAGCATTAACACAAAAATCTCAGCTTGTTGGTAAGCTGACACCTTAAAATTCTAAGTGACAAAGGACGCAAAGGTGAAGAGAAAAGACGTCACAAGAAGTTACTATCTAAAAGTAACGTTAGCAGCCAGCATTCGTCGTGACTTATTTCTACGTCTTTGTCTCACGTGTCGCGTTGAACCTCGAAACGGTCGAGGATTTATTTTTTCCCCGCCAAATAACGTATGGCTGGGACGTGACGATATTTGTTTTGAATTACGACTTCAAGATTAAGCTCTCTACTCCGAAGTTGGCGCTGATCGACTCCGCACCGCAGGCCGCTAAGTATTGATCATATAGGTGTGTATAGAAGCTGTGCTCTACGCTGCATCAGGCGTGCGTTACGCAGCACAGAGTAAGCACTCGGAAGTTTTTCTATACGCTTTATTTGTCGCTGCGGGAACATGTCCTTATCACTTTGTTGCCCCCCTCCCCTAGAAGCGATCAGAACGTTCCGGAGGAATGACGACCATGCAGTTTTTGCGATATTAGTTATAGTGGCCGGTGCTTTAGGCTCCTCATTCTGAGAGTCCAATGTTGAACTTGTAACCAACGCCTAATCGAGTCACACGACATTCTTATCCAGATGAGCGTTGAGCGCATTTGCTGTTACCCCGCTTCCCAGTTGCTCTCTTTTTATGGGAAAAAGTTAGCCCATTAAACAGCTTGGCGCCAATGCCTTTGGTTGCTTCTTCAGTGTCATTACCACATCGACACAATACGCTCTTTCCGTTTAGTAAGATACCTTTCACGATGTTGTTTTTTCACTGCAAATTACTTAGTTGTAAAATCTTCTTGTTCAAATATCAGAACAGCTCCATCAATTGTTCTTGCGAACAGGAATGGACTCAGATGGCGAAAATGGTCATTCGGAAGCAGCTTTGCTTTGAAGCGACTCAAGACATTTCGTATCTGCGTCAATTCCAGCACCAAGCACGATACTGCGAAATATGAAACTTGAATCTGCCAGCAGGTCGGTCATGCCACCATTCTCCAGCACTCGACTGTCGCCCATGACCACCACCCTGAAAGTCAACAGGAAAAATATCTTCTTAATCACACATACAAAACTAGAGTACTATACGCACATGTACAAAAGAAGAGGTTTGCCGTCGCATGCAATGCAACAAACACTGAGAAATTATTCCAATTTTCGGCGATCCGCTTGTGGCTACTGCAGCAAGAAAAAAAACAGCAATAGTTCGCACTTAAAAGCAAGCGAAATAGACACTACGGCCGCGAAGCTGACCATTGTTCTTCGAGTTCTACGTGAGAGAGGTGAACTTTATTTTTTGCGTCTTATTGAATAAAGCCTGACAAATCGCGCACAAGTAACTTCCGGACTTATGACCCTGTTCAGTTACTGAAAATTGCCGATAACATTCACAACACGACCACCCACGTAGGCACCAACTATCAAGCGCTTTCAGATCACACCACCACAGGAAGCGCATCTCTGAGAGTATTCAGTTCTTGGACCACAGCACCACTCGCCCTCATCCCTTATAGATTTACGTGGACACATGATCATACTGATGGCACTATTACCCAATCCAAATGGCCCTCAAGGCTCACAGCTTTGCACAGACCACACAATCAGAGATAATACGCCTGTTTTCCAACCCACATTACGTTTACAGCTCAGAACCCTACTTGGACCACAAAATCATATTAATGGCCCAAGTACTACCCAACGTGCCTCGCTCTTACTGCTTATAACCTTGCATGGACCACACGATCACAGTGATGGCAGACCTATTCCCCACGGCTTAAAGCCCTACTTGAAGCACGTAATCACAAAGCAGGCACATTTTATGAGCGCACAAAGGCTTATTAGGTTTTAATAGGGTGGAACTTTGGGTTTGCTGGTGCATCACTTTTGAAAAAGACATGGCGCATGAAGACAGGACAGTGCAGAGACAACAAAGGACGAGCGCTAGCCTATTGGCTGATAGGGATATATCGACCACGTTATCACAGAGCTGATACATTTATTTAGCTACCAGCATTGCTCTTAAGGCTTGCAGAGCGGCATGAAATGCATGATATGTAGCGCTATTTAACAAACCGCATGACCCGTAGAGGTTGTAGCTTTGCATGGACAAATTCATCAATGAGCGGGCTTAAGGATTTCTGAACTCACACAGCCCCAAAGGAGCAATTGATTCAAAGCTCGCACACCTGATTTATAGCTCGCATAAGGCCAAAGGCTCACAGCCACACGTGGACGACATGGTAACAGAGATCTACAAATATTTCCAAGCGCACATGACCCTAGCGGCTTATGTTCCTACGTTGACCACATCAACTATTTCTGAACACCTGTAGGGCAATAATGGCTGATCATCCAACTTGGACTACACGAGCAGAGCGATGTCATACTTATTCCTGATTATGCATATACTTAGATATACCTAATATACTTAATATATTTAGCCTTATGTGGGCTGCACGGTCAAAGAGCTGGAACACCCTTTTCAGATCGCACAAAGTCGTAACGCCTTATATCCCTACGGTTACAACCTTACCACGCATCTAGCACGCCTAATTCGTATATCGCAGTGCTCTAGCAACTTAGAGCCCTATGTTTACTACATAGTGATATATCAGGTAAACATATTTCTAGAGATACATGGCTGAAACTGCTTACAGTCCTACATAGATGACATGAGCGCAGGCATGGCAGACATTTTACTACACACGCATAGTTTTTAAGGATCTTAACGCCCCAAAGCCTCATGGGGATATAAGAGACGCCATAGTGGAGGTCTCTGGAATTATTCTGAACAACTATGGGCACCGAAACACCTGTGTTCACCTTTTAAAAAAGCTATAGACCACCCGGCTGAATTTTCAGCCGTGTAGCGAGGCGCATAAGTTTTACTTAATCTCTAAACCTTTAGTTCTTTATCAGTGTCTTACTGGTTCCACTACTGGAGCTGAAATCCAAACCACGAGGTCCGAAAGCGTCGGACCAAGAATCCATATTTTGAATTGTACCTAGCTTTTCAGACTTATATGGCTGCAGTGCTAATGACCCGCACTTCGCAGAACAGCGTTCCACGAAAATCTTTGCAGCCGTAGAGTTCACAAATTTACACAGCGTCTTTGGAGTGCGGACAGCAAAGCTGTCAAACAAATATCCAGGTATTAAAGCACAGAAATTAAGTGAACACGACAAAGCCGTTCAGAAAGAGATACCGACCTTTCGTCACCGTTTTGTGTGATAGCAAATACAGGCTTGCTGAAAGCTAAATACTGCGATACCTCCTAGCTACGGTTACCCAGTATTGGTGAAAGCTGGCTAACGCCATGAGGCGTACGCCTGTAAATTCCTGTAACTGCTGTTTTTGAAGGTATAAATGCGCAGCTCCTTGTCTGATTGTCATATTATGTCATTTCCAGCAAAAAGCGTAGATTATGATTATATCTGTCGTCATAAACACTGGCCGGCCTAATTGGAATGTGGGCTCGAAAACATAGCACGTAGATTTCTATACGAAACTAGGTTTATTCTTCTACATGGATTCTTAAAACAACAAACTCAGTGACGTGAACAGTTATGCCGGACTACCGTGAGAACTGTCAACGTGCGGAATCTAAATGCCGCGTTAAGTCCAAAATTGCAGTGCATGGAGTAAATTCTTCTCCCCATACTTGCAACACAATTCCGTGTCACATAGATTTTTCTCTATTTCATTAGCATCAGCAGTTTGGCTCACCTCTCGTAGTCGAGTATTGTGTCTATGCGATGAGCTATCGTGATGACGGTGCAGTGCGCGAAGCTTTCTCTCACGGTGGCCTGCACCTTCTGCTCCGTGTCCGCATCCATCTGAGATGTGGCCTCGTCCAAAACCAGGATCTTCGTGGCTCTCAGGAGCGCGCGAGCGAGCGCCACCAGTTGGCACTGGCCTGCACTGTGAGACGTCATTAAATATTATGAAATAGAAAATAGCTCTGGAAATCAGCCGAAGGCCCGCTTTTCGATATCAGGCCGTGTCTTTCTTGGCCTCTTCATGATAGTGTGGCCGGCATGTGCCGAATTTTGCTACCCAGAGACCAACTGCGAACTCAGGCACTAGGGCTGGGGAGCTTTTATCATTGCGAGGAGCAAATGGTTATGAGAGAACAAAAGGCCCGGTAAATTTCGCGCAAATTCCTTAGCCTCTTATCACCCGTGAGTTTGCAGAGTGACTGCTAGGCATACTGCTGTCGTCGGAACAAGTTCCCTCTCGCCTCCCACCTCGTTTTCTCAACCCATCTTCTCCTAGTAGTTCGCGGCGCTACACTGCGGGAATTGCAGCTTTGCCTTGGAGTACCCGACGCAAAATCGCGAGGGCACAGGCAATAAAGCTATCACTGTAATAACTGCCATAGTATCACTTCCGTGGTTTATTGGCTTAAACACTTTCTTTAATAAGTGGCCTTCAGATGCACTTCGGTCGGGACATCTGTGTGGGCGTGAGGCCCCAGCGTTATCACGGTGGTTAACTGGTAGAGGCTTGTTGGTTGAGGCGCATTTTACAAAATTATTGTGCTGGGGAGGCGCCCTACGGGATGGAAGTGTGCCCCAATGCACTAGGGGCGCTGGAACCACAGCTGCTTTTCCGTCGGAAGAGGTCTATAGTGCTAACACAATAAAAGCACAAGTCCGTCGTAGATAAAAACGTATTAACTCACCTAACTGTCTGCCATTTCATGTCCAGAATTCTTGGACAAAATTGTTGAATATTGGAATGGTCTATGGCACCGTTATCGAAATACTGATGCTAATGGCCCATTTTTTGATGTTAGAAAAATCTTTCTTTTAAAGCGTTTCTATCGCTCGTATCAAGTAGATAAAACTGCCCTATGTAAATATTGAAGGTAATTGTCCACTATTCTGATATGTAGCAAAATCTTTCCTTTAAAGTGTTTCCAGTGATCGCACCGAACTGTTAAGACTGCCATATAAAACCAATGGGAAGCGTTCTTGACAAAAACAAAAACGTTAACAGCAAAACAAAAAGCCGAGGAATCTAGATCTTCGAATATATTTATTGTTATTGTGAATACTTACAATATTTAAAAAAATTGCGTACATAAACTCATTCCCGTTGAAAAAATGTTTTTTTTTCCGGAACTCCTGCGCAAGATACCTTATTTTCCACTTGTTTTTAAATGCGTAGTTTGTCGTTGTGAAGCCAGATGCCCAAATTATGGAAGGCACCACATAAGGAGACATGCTCTGCTTCCCATCAGTGCTACTCTGAACAGTTCATGAATGTATACAAATTGATAAATTGTTCATGGTTATTCAAACACTAATTTACCTTGCAAGCTTACGAATCATTTCACACAATTATTTCGTTGTGAAACAGAGCATACTTATTTAAGCTTTAGTTCCAGGCTATGATGCTTTATATCGTTAGATTGATGCAGAAAAGAAATTTCTCGCACTTCGATTTCTGTAGACAGCATGAAGGATTTGACTAGCATTAAGAATATGGTGAAAAGACCCTTCCTTCATCCGAAAATGTTGCGCATGTTGCCCAATATTTTGTGCAAATGTTGCGCAATGTCGCGAAGAATACGCAGTAGCATTACATTAACACTCTGGCTGAAGTGTTCAAAACAAAAATATCCAGGGGCCTTTGAGTTGAGACTGTACTGCCTAGAAAAAAAATGAAGCATTAGTACACTAAGGACGCGGATTCTTCAGGAACCTAACCAACGTTATATGTTGCTCTTCCGTTTGAATAGCTCCCAGTGGTAATCACTTTCGCAAAAGAAACTGCAGGCAACCTTCTGGTAAAAATTCGTGCTTTAAATATTGCAGAAAAGTGCGCAGATTTTACTTGACACCTTACATGTTCGTGGCTGTATCGTCGCACACTATGGGAGATGGGCAAATAGGTCCAAGCAGTGTACTGAGGGTTAAATTTTTTAATAATTGTAGGGTAACAAATGTATTCTTAACGAAATAATCACGTTCGCCTCTGACGACGTGCCTTGAAGCTCATTCTATCGTGTCATTACAGTAAGGCACAAACCTCAGGTTTCCTCCTTTCTCACATATGGCAAATTACAAAGCTTCAGGGATGCTTTCGAAGAAGTCGCTCATGCGGACGCGGCGAAGAACTGCCCACAGCCCCTCGTCTGAGAAACAGCCTTGTGGATCAAAATTTTCCCGGAGTGTGCCAGTGTGACATGGAGGTCCTAGCCACAGTTAAGAAAAATTTCACGCCAGTGTACTTTCAAAATAAGTTTGGAAGAATAAATTTCTCATAAAGATGCCAGTTTACTTCCGCAGCTTTTACAGCCACCGAAAGTGCGCTCAAACAATGTTTGAGCGCACTATGATCTATGATCACTATGAGTGATGAAGCTGTAGAGTGCAAGTGTGCTCACAGCATGCTGTCTAAACGGTTTTTTTCATAACTATTTCTGTCCTTTTGATCGGGTACGAGCAGAACTTCACTTTTTACAAGTCAGCATCTGCACTGTAATTCTTGAAAAAAAAAAGTTTTTTCATGCCTCACTATTTAGCTCATACCTGAGGTAAAACGCAGAAGAACGCAGACGATTCAGAGGAACAGTACATATGTCGACTCCGTCAATTGTGATGGACCCAGAGGTTCGCTCTAGATTTTCCTGCACCAGTCCTTCCCACGACAGCTAACTGAAAAGTTGGAAAAAAAATCAGACACACTAATTTTCATGTACATAGACGCAACCCCTAAGCACTTGCAGGCTAGCGTGTGAGTTCTACAAACTGTACATCATGTTTTGGAAGTTTATTATTATGTCTCTGCCTGTAGCAATGAATCGTTTCTCTGAAGGCTTCATTACCGATGATATGGCTGCAGCTGGTGCAGTCAGTGATTCACCCGGTTTACTGTTCATGCAGTCATTAGATACGATTGTATACCGCACTGAAGCAGGCAATGAATTTTTGCTGCTCCACGTCTTTATGCTGCTATACTTGCATTTATAAATCAAAAGCTGACGGAAATATTATTTAGGTTAAAAGAAAATCTACATCTAAAACAATACATTTTCTCCTAGAAGCGCTTGCAAACTCGCCAAATTAAGGTGTTTCATTGTAGTCAAGTTCACCACTACGATGCTTCAGTCACGCTCACGTGTACATTTTGTCCTGCATGTACTTCAAAGGAAACGTCTTTCAGGGTGTCTTCAGCAATTTCAGGTCGATACGTCACGGCGAAATGCTCAAACCTCACAACACCTCTGCATGGCCACAAATCGTCATAAGGCTGAAGGAAGAGGCGAGCACTGAAGGGGGCCTTGCGCTCCGTCAAGACTGCCTGCATTCAAATGTGACACACGTATTTAGAGAGACAATTTCCTCCTTCTGTCATGGCTGACTACTTTAATTAGAATCTCTAACAGAAGTCCTTTTCGCAGCAAACATATGGCGTCCCTCTCAGCGCAGCTGTGCTTATCACATATCAGCATAACATTATTGTGATCTCAAGCGAACAGCACGCTAGAAAAATTTATGAGACCACTTGCAAAATTTACCCAGGCAGGTAGCAGACAGGTAGCAGGTATTCCTTGATGTCCGCATGGCAAACTATTATCAAACACTCCACCTTACCACGTGGCGCACATCACACGGCTTTCCGGGTTGGAAGAAAGTCGAAGGGCTTACTGGTGACCAATGTTCCACTACGAATTTAGTGAAATGTTCAAACAGCCCCGCTTGCGGATAACGCTTACCATCATATCGTACGTTCCGAGTGCAACCAAGCCCATCACAGGCACTTCGCAGAACAAAATGCTCAAGTATCGCTAGAAACACACAAAAACTCACATTTCGTATATTCTACATAGAACACGTCCCTGAAATCACAGCAAACACTGTCACCTCCGCAAGCAAATATCATAACGGGATCTAGAGAAACAAGGCATGCTTCCGAAAACTGGCACAAATACGTCATTGCGGCCATGCCCAAAAGGGTGATAAAGAAGTAGTCAAAACTCCCACGGTGACATGTGGCACGTACCAAACGGCCTACTGAACATCTTGAGTACGTAGAGAATGTAAGAGAGTAAACATAAGAGACCGAACGGTGCGCACTCTTCCGAAGCCCCTTCTTTGCATTATACGAGAGTGCAAGGTGTCTCTGAAGGCAGCCTTTGCATTGTGCGTTCATAAGCGAAGAAGATGTGTAGCATGTTTTTCTAATTTGTTATCACTGCCTCCTGCCTATCACAGCTGCAACAGCATCAGGGAATGCAAAAGAAGCTGCCTGGGTGTGAGGCAACGAAGGTACAGATTCTTCTTTGCACATATTGAGTGTGATCTATGTAACTTTCCTGCAAAACACATCAACACTACGCGGGCTACCTTGTGCCTTTATCCCCAAAGAAGTCAGAACAGTGCACACTTTCTTGCCTGTTCCAAGGGCAGTTCTGTGTATTCCAGAAAACGATGGCAAGCCGCGTCTCCCTGTGCGGTCCAAAAAGAGCTTAAGTAGACCCCAGCCATGGCGAACAGCACCTGCACAGAGAGCAGTAGATTAAGCCTCAGCCTCTGGTACCCTGAAACCCTTCGTCTTAGTAACCAACTTCACAAGAATTAGTATTTCCTCATTTTCATGCGTTGAGTTAATTCTTTAATCCCTTATTCGGTAGCAAGCCGAAGACAGGCTGTTCTTGCTAGCTGACTGCTATGAAAACACAGGTGATTGGCATCAAAGGTAGAGGAACAGAATGTGAATCAAGAAAAAGTTGTACTACCCCAGAACAACGACAGACACTTGTTAATTAACTTGGAAGTTTCGATGAGACCCATAATTAGCGCGCTGCTGATAGCACTCCTCAATTCAACCATTGAAAAATACACAAATAACGAAACCAGCATTGTTACAAGTACCTCAAGCTACGCTATATAACCTGTGAACGTATACGTGCCAGCGTCAGCAGGAAGTAAACAACGCATGGGCGTTGTGGCACAAACCAGAGTTTTCGTATAAAGTTTTCATATTAAGTTAACTTCTTACCACGCTAAGCAGTAATGTGTGTGTGCGTGTGTGTGTTACCTACTCGTGTGAGCAGTGCAGTATAGGAAAACATGCAAACGCTTTCTTTTTGAAGCCATGTATCTCCTACCATAGCCATGAAGATTGAAGACCGGAGCATACAGCGCGATCAGTGCATGCAAGAAAAACACATTTCTTGTATACTTGTGAATGAGTGTAGCGACGACAGCCAGGCTAATGTGGACTCAAATAGCGCACTTTCTAAATGGTGATTAACGTTTGTGTATGTGCCGATCATGGCACTTAGGGTGCGCTTCCTTTCCCACAGTAACGATTCATTTAATTACAGTGTAGAACATTTGTGCCCCTATCTAACAAACTTTCACGTGCCTGACAAACTTCGCTGGAGGCATTCTTTGTACCGGCTTCTTTCGACACGAGCAGCGGATTTGAATTTATTCTAATTAATCGCAATATTTCGCTGTAACTTTGTTCACATGGCACGCTGGCACATATGTCTTGCCCTGTGCTCGTGCTGGCTTCGTACGAGAGTTACCAACATTTTCTGCCTCAACTCCACACTCTAAGCTGCCAGTCGCCAATAAAAATGTTCCTAACCTACCGCGATAGACGACCGCAGGGAGATTCCACTAGCAGCTGCGGCCTCGGGATTGTTGTGCGCCGGCCCGACAGCGATGACCACCGTTAACAGAACAACCAGCAGACCACCCAAAGTGATGAGGAAGCGGCTGAACGCGAAGCAGAACGTGAACATGTTGAACGCCTGTAAGTAGTCGCTGTGCAGGCGTCGGAACCGGGCGCAGAAGCGATCCATGACCCCGTAGAAGTGTATCAGGCACACAGAGTCCAGGGTCTCAGTCAGATTCTACAGCACTCTAGGCAGCCTCGTGCTCTCGTACAGGCGTCCCCGCATTTTCGCAGGCAGAACGTACCACTGCGAGAGCATGTCGGATGAAATACTAAAGGTCAATGTTCAAAAACAATGATTAGTGAATTGTTTCGGGTACTAAAGTGCGACAGGATTTTAAGAAGTCTGGCTAGTTGGCACCGCTGCAAGCTTGTTAATACAGAGACAGTTCCCACTGAAACGCTTGCGCAGGACACGCTCTTTTCAAGCACGCATGAAAAGAACGTGCTTCCGTCGCTAAATGAACGTAGACTACAGAAGCCACCAGCTTCTTGGATCCCTGAAAAGTGCTGAAGTGGAGGTTTTTCAAGTACGAAACCTGCTTGATTGTAATGAAGGACACTCACTTTATTATTCCCGCTCTTCCTCACATTTTTTTTATTTTTCTAACCCCCTTGTTTTGCGCTTCTGTCTTAGCGTGTGCATGCAAAACAGCGTGACCGCCACAGCCAGTGCCGTTAAATGTAGTCCAGCATTTCACTTCTCCTCTCCAACTTGCCCCTCTGCCCCTAACATATGCCCTCTGTCATTGTCTGTATCCCTGCAGACGTCCTCTTCCTTAGCCCCACGGAGGTGTTCAATACGCTCATCAGCGCCTTCAACTAGCTGTTCGCTTCCGCATATCATCGATCCGTTTCATGCTCCTTTACCGGCGTTTCGCACTATCACTGCGTTGAACATATTTGCCTCTGCGTAGGTAACTGCGCATTGTCCCCCCTAACGCGTGTTTTCAGTTTTAAAGTATTCACATATTTGCGCAGTAAAGATTAATTTCGCTCAAAACACCTCTGGAACATCTGCATTCTTATTCAGTCACAGCACAGTAAAAAAATGTGTGGCTTACAGCATGCATCTTTTGCCGCTTCTTTCAAGTTTATAATGCAGACGTGACAATGTGCGTACGGCTGACATGCGTCTCTGCAGTTTTCAGACATTAGCATTCTGAATAATCGATCGGGAAAGGCAAGTGACAGCTGCATACCGAAAGCTTAGTCTGTCTTTCTTTGAGCACTATAAAGTCAAGAACAGCAGCAAGCCGACAGCTAGTTTTCTTCCGCTGTGCACAATCATTCGTTACTGATAGCATTTTCTTTTGCACTAACCAAAACGATATATATGCCCATGTCACAAACACATCTTTCGTAGTATTTTTGCACAAATTCAACTTCCTTGATGCAACCAGCTTTCAAATGGATGCCTCCTGCGTTTTCCTTCGTTTCCGACTTTGTCCTCCCTATCATAAACCTCGCTGATGTGAGTACTCACCAAGCACTTAATGAAAACTCTCTCGAAAGACGTCAACGCGTGACTCGCAGCAGTAAACTTATATCAATGGCTTTGCACACCTCCGCGCTCCCAAACGTGATCTAATGGTAATTTTCCTTTTTGCTTCATCTAAAATTAATATTCATTCATACCGCTGGAAGGGCTAGCGAGGTAACGACTGCTAACCACAAGACTCATCATTACGAAAACCAGGATGATCTCTGTGCCTCAGGCGAGTCCGAACAACAAGGGTGCCTGCACCCCTGTCACAGCGAGGCGTGCCCCAATGAACAAGAGATTCTGAAAAAGCTGCTTGTAGTGAACGAAGACGCGGCTGTCGTTAACATACAGGTCCACGGAGAAACGATTGAAGATCCTGCCCCGCGGCGACGCATCGAAGAAGGAGAGTGGACTGCCGGCGATTTTTACCAGCATGCTAGCGTGAAGCTTCAGGGAACGGTTCCAATTTGACGGGGCCAGCATGACGCCTCCGACAAGCCGGAAAAGAAGAGCGCATTTGCATAACGGCAGTTAACGAACGGAACAATCTAAATAAACTGAACAATTTAAAGAAAAGATTTCAAAGCAACCAACTGCTTACACATAGCATCTATACGAAGACTATCTATCCGTACTTGGTATCCTTTTCTTTCTTTGTTATACAAGCGATGTGATGCCACCATCTGACTACGCCTACTGCTCGACAAAGGCATCTCCCATATCCCTCGAATTATCCCTGTCCTCTGCCAGCTGCGGCCACCTTATACCAGCAAACTTCTTAATGCCATCCGCCAACCTTATTTTCTGCCGCCCCCTGCTACACTTCCCTAACCTTGGCATCTAGTCTCTCGCCCTTAAGAACCATCGGTTATCCTGACTCTGCATTACATGTCCTGGCCAAGCCCATTTCTTCCGCTTGATTTCGACAAGGATGCAATTAAGCCGTGTTTGATCTCTGGCTCACTCTGCCCGCTTCCTATCTCTTAACATTAGACCTATCATTTTTCTTCAATGATTGTGGCATCCAAGAATTCTTAGCTGCAGCACCACAGAGAGACGAAAACTACGAATTCCTTTTTTCTTTGCGTACCGTAGGAAATCAATCTGTCAAAATCCTGGCACTTGTCTTCCGCCCCATGCTGTTTCAATAGGAAGTGCGCGCCGCGGATGCTTGCTGGTCAACTGAAGACCTTCTTCTACCTTCCTCCCGTCGCCTCTTTTGCTTTATGCCATAGCGTAAGAGTCCCATGTCCCCACACCCACTGGCGGTGTCATATTTTGCCCCTTGCAAAGTGGCAAGTGACACCTGACAAGAACACGGATGAGCCACTTGCGACCTGCCACAATTGGCAGATAGCGAAGTGAAGAGGGGGAAATCCCTGCCACCTCTTTTAGAGGATAGGAAGGAGAGACCCCAAAATAGCTGCCATGGGAAAAACCATGCCACCTGTCAAGGTGGCGCACAAAGAGGAAACTGCGGCCTGCCACCTGTCACGGTTGGCAGGTTGCAAATTTTTGACAGCAAAATCCGTCTCTACTTGCATTTCTATTTCACTCTTTTTGAATTTCCTATTTCACTTCTCGGTTGTATATGTTTAATTGTTGTATTCCCAATGGTGCAGAAGAGCTTCAACTTGCACGGTTATTTTTTTTTACTCTTGCCTGTTTTGTTAAACTGCTTAGTGTGTATACCCACCCTGCTAAAATCCCAACTACGGGATTGCAGTATCAATAAATAAATAAATAAATAAATAAATAAATTTTATGTGCGGTCGCGCATGGCGTATGACAATAAGGTTTTTAAGCTATCGCATTGCCACTCCTCATGGTAATTAGGTTCCCTCCTAAATATTTTTTTTCTATATTCACGACGTGTCCTCTTTCATCTAGCTTCCCTGTCAGGCTTTTCCTATCAACAGGTTTTTTAACTTTGCCTTTACATAGCATCGTTCTTGCAGCATACAAATGTTTAAACTTACAGGCTCGGAAAAATAAATTGTTTATGGAGTGATGAACTGAAAGCGACTTGATAATTTCGCCCCTCTTATTCTAGTTTCTCTTTTTTTGCGAGACTACCGACACGGATGGCCTATCGACAAGTGCTTGTGTTCTACTTTTGAGCATATTCTCTAATGACATTCATGACGTCAACCGACTGATGGAGACAAAATTCAAAAGAAGCAAGCAATCCCAGCAAATCCTTGCAGGCGTCGCTAAATTCCTGTGAAGTGCGCAGTTATACACATAGTTACGTTTCCATCGTCGGCTCTTGATTTTCGCGCGCTCTCAAGATCTGCGGCAAGATATCGCGGCAGCATGCTTCCCAAAATACAACGAGCTTCAGAGCCCATCACCGGATACATTCAGACATTAAGCATTGGTTACGCATTCTAATGTAACCTACTCACCATCTCCGGTGCAGAACACAGCCAACCATTGAACAATTTCTTGTCCGGAACGGCTTGTTTCTATGCTGCTGCTCACACGCAGCAGAGCCCACGCTTTGATGGAAAGCAGCTGACCGACGACAAATACAGCGCTGGCTGCGAAGCATAACAATGCGAGTGGTGCCCAGACGCCCGATTTTCTGAAGTATACGACGACGATCTCCAAAAATCCCTGCAAAAAGAATGAAATAGCCAGATGAATATGTGCTGTAAGGCGTACAGAGCCTGTTCGGTTGCCTCCACATTCGCGGCAAGCGCCATTATTTCCTACAATTATCGATGTTATTCCTCTGGCCATCGGAAGAGCGAAAGCTTGTGTTTCGTTTTGTCACTCAAGGCATACGCCCTCCCTCCTCCCCCATTCTCATTCTAGAACAGCCGTTTGTTGCACTTACGGCCACCGCAGAGGGCGGCTCTCGCCGTCTACAGAAGAATACTCTCATTGTGCGGACGAACAAAAGCCTTCAAGGCTGATTTCAGAGAGCCAAGTGTCCACGCACTTGTGGAAAGCGCAAGAAGACATCGCGGCTTCTCTACCACCCACGGAAGCACGCCATGTCGCAGTGAGTGTCAGGTCATCCTGACGTCATATGGAATGACTCATCCTATGCTTCCTCTCAAGCTGCGCTTCTGCATTTCCTTTCCGCTTGGCCAGCTATCTATTTCATTCACACAACACTGACCACTCCACAGCAATACCACAGGTAACAGTATGCGTAATTAAGCCATTCCTGACTCCATTTTCTGCACTGCACTCCCCAGCTCAATGTTGAGAAGGCTGCATTTGAAGGCAAGCGCAAATGTACTTTGTACCTACACGCCATCTTCTCTACATCCTTAACCACCTTGGATATTCCTCTAAAGCTATACGCACTGGCTATCCCGGCAGCACAAACGTCATCAGGAGTTGTTACTCATTCACAAAGCAGCGGCACAGACCCATAGGTCAATCTGATGCCATGCTACCGATAGTAATTATGTATGAGCTGAGCGTCACAGCAAAAGTAGTGTGTTTAACCTTGCCGGAGGCTGCAAACTTGGGGTTCTCTTTCAATTGCAATAAAAGCTGTCCATATTCAGCAGCACAATTTCTCTCCTATACAGCAAGTTATACGTGTTTTAACGGTATGGTCTCAGTGAGGTGCACCAGAGTAAAGGAAGACGAAGACCTAGTGGGTGGCTACGTGTCTGCTTCTAGGTCTGTGTTTTCGCTTTTCGCTGTCTTCTCGCGTGTGGCGTGGGTCGGACAGTGCCCTCCGTGAGACCGAATGCTGACGACGCCCCTGCGGAGAAATTCCCGGCACGGTGGGCGCATTCTCAAGTGAGAAAACCCAACCAGAACCCTCAGGGGCAAGCTAGACTTAGCTGGGCGCTGCCGAGCGAGGCCGCGCTACGCGTCTGCACGGATTCTGCGTTGTCGACGACAGCTACGCGGATGCCCGCTGTGTTGCCACCTGACGCAGCCTCCACGTCCACGCAATCGTCAGCGCCTCTGGGCCTCCAGCCTGCGCCGTCTTCCGATGCTACGACTTTGGCCTGTGACGTGGACTGCTCCCCGTGGCACTCCCTCAAGAAACTGTGTCCGTCGCGCCAGTTCTGTTTTCCCCCCAAGGGCCGTCATCAGCGTCTGAGCCTCCTCCACAGATGCCTCCTGTGAGTCAAGGCTCTCTTCCGCCTGCTCCGAACTCGTTTCGCGTTACCATCAAGCCTACATTGCGCTTTGACATGACTGCCATCCCTGCCCGGAATGTTCAAGCCACAATTGACCACGCTCTTGGCTCTTCGAACTACTGCGGGTTTGTCGTCCATCGCCCATCGAACACCATCACGGTAAACTTGTCATCCTTGATGGACGCCCAGAAACTTTGCGCAGTTACGCGGATCCCCCTGGATGACAGCAAGCATGTCCCGGCGCAAATATATTTTGCACCTGGTCCTGACACACTCCGCTGCATGGTTTATCATGTCGACAGCACGAGCCCTCCCGAGGAGGGGCGCGCAAATATTCGCTGCTCAACTCATGTTGTACTGCAAGCACGGCCTATGGGTCGCCGGGGCTCATACCTGCTCATCCTGCAAGGCCCGTTGACTCTCCCGAAGTACCATACCTACTACGGTGCGATCGTCAAACCACAGCCCTTCCGACCTCGTCGTATTTTTTGTTATCACTGCCACAAAGAAGGACATATGCAAAATACCTGCCCTAATCCAGCAGCTGTGGCCGACATGAATGAACCAACAGTTCATTATGCCCTGTGCAAATCGCCGGACCATGACATTCGCTCCCCCGCTTGTCCAAAGAAGAAGCAAGCGAAGAAGTTTAACAAGTCGCCTGCAAAAATGGATGTTCCTACAAGTAATCGCTTTGCAGCTCTCGCATGCGATGACAACGACTTCCCTGAACTTCCTTTATCTGAGCCCGCTGCTCACCATACGTCTCCTCACCAGCGTACATATGCACAAGCGGCTCACCTTCCCGGATCAAATGGTACGCGAAAACGTCCAGAGCATCCATCACATGTGGATACCACAGATGAAAACACAGCTTTAGAAAATGCAATCGCGGAGGCTCGCCGCCGACTAGACGAGCTCACCCAGCGCCGGGAACAGCGTCGTTCACAATCCTCTCGAAGAATTCTAATAACTCGGGAGCAATCATCAGAGGAATCACTTAAGGTAAGCACTGGCCCACAATCAGGTGCCGACCACCTGTTAGCCGTGACTACCCCGACAGTGGATAAGATTTTAGCGCTGATGAAGCAGGTGACATCCCTCATCGTGGAAGCTCTTCGGCCTCGTCATGGATAGCGCATCATCATCGGTGGTGGTGCAGTGGAACTGTCGAGGATTCGCTAATAAGGTCTCTGAAGTGAACATCCGCCTTCGCGACGGAAAGCTGAGGGCATGGGCGTTCCTACTGCAAGAGCATAATGCACTCCCACGCCTTTCAGGTTTCTGCGCATACCATTCACCCTCTATCCCTAATCGCCGTTGCACCGCCTCCTCCCTCAGTCCAGGTAAATCTGCAATTTATATTCATAGTTCAGTTTCGCACACACCGCTCGACCTTTCACGGTGGTGCAACACACGTCAAGAGGTGGTCGCCCTTCTCGTAAAACCTGCACGCACACCCCTCATTCTAGTTTCTTTTTATAGTCGTCCTGGATCCGCATCTACTAATCTGGGATGGGTTCGTTTTCTACGTTCTACCAACTCGCGTATCCCTATTCTAGTTGGTGGTGACTTCAAAGGCGCACACACTGCGTGGGGTTACCCATCGGATTCCTTAAGGGGTGCACACATCCAAGGGAGCTTTCGGATCATTCCTTTCCACTTTTAAACCACCCGAATACTTCTACCCGCCCACGAGGTGGCCCGTATTCACCTGATTTGACTTGGTGGTTAGGCCCCGGTAACCCTCGTTGGGCTGTTGATTCTGATACTTGGGGTAGCGAAAACAGCCCTATTTTTATCTCCCTCACGCCTACGCGTCTACGGAAAATACGCCGCACTGTACGAATAACATCATGGGACACTGTACGCGCAGACAATCATTTATCTACATTCAACCCCTCTTCAGCATTGTCTACTCTCTCTGCTGTTCTCGCTACTAACACTATTACCACTACTGTAAATGAAGACGACCCAAACCCGGACGTACATCTTTTGAGTCTGTGGGCTCTTCGGCGCCAGGCGGATCTTTACGCTACTCGTCACCCCGATGACCCTTTGGCTCTTCCTACTCTTCACCGCGCTACCGCATGGGCGCGGCGCTATGCAAAGCGGCTAGGCAGGCAACGCTGGGCTGCATGATGCGCCCGCCTGTCCTCTACGCAGGGCAATCAACATCTTTGGAGAGTGTTTCATGCCATGGAGCGCCCTTCTAAGGTTGCAGATTACACATATAGCATTCGCCTCGCGCTAAATGTGGATGAGGACACATTTGCACAACAAGCGGCCCGTCAATGTTTTCCAAACCATGACTGCACCGCTACATCTCCACCTGAATTATCGGTAACAGAGCCCCCCGATGGGATTACTTCTGACCTCACCATGGCAGAGCTGCTGGCCTCCATTGAACGTTTAAAAACTACTACTACTCCCGGGCACAACGGCATACCTAACTCCTTATTCCGTAACTTGGAAGGGAGGGCTTTGCAATCCCTACTTGATACTTTTAACGAAGTGTGGCTTTCTGGTGTCATGCCGGGAGACTGGAAGCATTCTATTGTGGTTCCAATACCCAAGTCAGGTCAGCCTCCAGTATCTCTCTCGGCCCTTCGTCCAATTTCTCTTACGCCTACCATCTGCAAGCTTACTGAAAACATTCTAGCCGCACGCTTGTCGTGGTGGCTGGAATCCCATGATTGTTACCCAGATTCCCAGATTGGTTTCCGCCCACAAATTGGAACGGAGGACGGCCTTGCTACTTTGGCTGCTGACGTGCTTGACCACTCTCCGCAGAGTCACATTGTACGAACCGTAATCGCTACAGACAAAACAAAGGCATATGATAACATCCTTCACTCTGCCATTCTTGCCTCCCTTCAAACTCTTGGTCTCTCTCACCGGTTCCTCCTCTCTATTCATGCCTTTTTAGCAAATCCAACCTTCAGCGTGCGTGTCCACGGAAAGCCCTTTGGTAATTTCACATCCAATAGAGGAGTGCCGCAGGGCTCCGTTCTCGCCCCCACATTATTTAATGTGGCTTTAATTCCTCTTGTTCGAGCCCTAGAGGCAGTCCCTTCTATCCGCGTGATTGCATATGCCGATGATATCACCTTGTGGTGCTGTCTTCCAGATGCGTCTATTCATCAATCGGTCTTTCAACACGCGCTGGATGTATTGACATCTCGCCTCCCACCTCTGGGTCTAACACTCTCTCCTACTAAATCATGTTTCATTCGAATTGGAAATAAAAGACGCCTTACGGAAAGCTCCCCCTTTAGATTTTACGGTACATAATTCTCTGATTCCTCAGGTAGAAACTGTTCGTATTCTTGGTCTTCTCCTCCATACATCTGGGACTGGCACCCCGTGGCTGACAGCCGCCCGTAAGTCGGCTCACGCTACTCTAGGTCTGATTCGTCGCATAGCTATGCGCTCTGGCGGCGCACGTGCTCATACTGCCCGCCAGCTTGTGCGCTCTATCCTTCAGCCACGGAGAGTATATCAGGCACAATTTCAACGTCTCACCCGCAGACAGTGGGACTCCCTTGAAGCTATCAATCGTGAGGCTATGCGCGTCATAACATATCTGCCTCGTTTAACACCCATACCTGTGCTACAGGAGTTCGCCCAACTTAATACACTCAGTGAAATCATCGACCAACGGGTGGCAAATAGAGCTCGAAAATAGTCTCTCAAACTTCGCCGTTTAAAGACACTTCCACCGTGGTCCTATTGCCAGCTCACTGACAATCGCCCCACTGTTTCCCCGTCGGTATCAGCAGCGTATCTGCCTGAAGGGTGCATATTATACACGGATGCATCACATTCTGCAGAGAGGGGAGTTACTGCTGTGTATAGTCCATCTCATCCGCATCTCAACTCTCGCGCGACGTATACTGCAGATGCGTGCACTCCCCTGGAATTGGAACTTCAAGCCATTTATAATGCCATTGCTTCCCTTCCGCTCGTTCCAACATTCAATACAGTTCATATTTACACCGACTCCCGCGCCGCCCTTAAACAGCTTAAGGCTGTTCGACGAACGTTCCAGATTTCACAATCTATTCATGTGCTCTGCGCAAAGTATCCATGTCCTGTGCGCATACACTGGATACGCGGCCATGCCCAGAATCCACATAACATTCAAGCGGATGCTATGACTCATCTTCATACATTAGACGATCCGCCACCTTCCCCTCTTCCCCCAGATCCGTTCCTGTCTCATGTTTCCGATTCCGAAGTTCTGCGCCAGCGAACACGCGTTCTAATTCCTCCGTGTTCGCACCCTCTCCCCCGTAGTCTTACTCGGCAGGAGGAGGTATCCGTGCACCGGATTCGGGCAGGGGCGGCTCTGACACCATCTGTCCGTCATCGGTGGCGTGCCAAAGATCTGCCAGTAATTGACAGGTGCCCTCACTGTAGCGCTGCACCGGACATTTGTGATGTGCGGCACTTGTTGTGGACGTGCCCAGCGACGGCTGCTATCAGAAAACGGCTCCTCAGGGAGGTGGGCCTGCGGTGGAACCGCGAAAGTGACTACGTGAAGTGGACTATGGATAACTGTTTCATTAACAACCTCTGCGACTACCTCAGCGCAACGGTTCTTCACTCCTTTTAACCTTCAATCCCGTGCATTCCTTCCCCCTTTCCTTTTTTCAACTTATTCCTCATGGCACACTTCTCGAATAAAAAAATATTAACGGTATCAAAAGTAATGGAACTCCCCTCCAAGTTCCGAACATGCCGCACAGCATACGGAGGTCACCTCGCGATTCAGCCCTGGTGTTGTTGGATGTGGGTTCGAAGTCGCTCCGGCGGGACCACGGGTCAGGAACGACGCTTGCTCCGACCGCCGCCACCACTACCACGACAGGACTGCCGACGAGTTAAAGGAGTTGGATGATGGGAGCAGGATGACTTGGGGGTTTATCTACATTATTTGCATAGAGGCCAAAGGAACTTCTCTCCGAAGAGACGATCTTAAAAAGAGGCTTAAGGAGCCTTAAAAGGGAGAATGATCCCTGATTGGAGCACACAATGGGAGCACTCTAGAGGAGCGCCCAGAAAGGAACACGATTGAGCATTACATGGGAGCACAGAAGAGGAGCACACCAGAGGAGCACGATCTTCATTGCACTCGCTGTCCAGTTTTATACAGTTCTTGTTCCCCAGGTTCCCCAGGTTGAGGACGTTTCCGCCAGGGTGGGAGTGGCCTATCTTGTATTATCACGGTACAAACACGCAGCAACTTACATAGGGACACGCCCTCGTCATGTGTCGAGCCGGGGAGAGAGGAAGATGCCCCTGTGTCCACGTCGACAGCACAGGGGGATGATCTCGTAGCCAGCCGAAAGATCCCCCTCACCGCTGACACCCGTTCTTTAGATGTCAGTCGACGCTCGGACAAG
Organism: Amblyomma americanum; assembly: GCA_030143305.2. Lineage (NCBI taxonomy): Eukaryota > Metazoa > Arthropoda > Arachnida > Ixodida > Ixodidae > Amblyomma > Amblyomma americanum. The sequence goes on from JARKHS020006459.1 coordinate 207,471, forward strand.
AACGCAGGGTTGGGTCTAGTAGCCAAAAGGAGTCGCTTCGTCATTTGCCATGCCTGCGAAGATTAGCGGACGACGACCGCCAGCTCGCTGCCGTATTCCGGGAATGAGGCCACATTGGTCCCCTCAGCTTAGTCACGGCCATAGGGGATTAGCTGCCGCTCGATCCCTGAGGTCGCCTCTCCGCTTCGCCAAGAGTCCGTCCAGTGTAGCAGCACTCGGTGCTGTCAGGTGCTCGACGCTCGCTGTGGCGGCGTTCCGCGGGCCTTCGCTCCCCTTGCTTGGTTCCCGGAATTCACCTGGGCGACGCTCTCGGTACTCGGGTCTCGAACGTGGGAGCGATTCTTATCGCGTGGCTCGGAACCATACCGAGGAAGCTTAGTACTGGCTTCGAGCAGGTGAGCTTCGCTGACGACGCTGCCAACACAGACGGGCGAGCGCCCAAATGTAACAGTGTATAGACCGATGCCTCCGGTCATCGTAACGCAGCTTATGCGCCTTGCAATACCTTGCAATAGACACAACCATAACTGAGTGAGAGAGTGGTACATGTGAAAGAATGTTGCCCAGTAAAGAGCTTCCTCAGCACGAACGGATCATCTTAAACTTAGCTCTCCGTAGGCATTTTCGCGAGTTGAAGTACCCAAGCAAAAGCAATCATTCCATCCTTCGATCAAAGTAGGCTGAGCTTTCAAACTTTATGACCTTTTTAGGCGTCATTCCCTCTTCCTTGACCAAGCGAAGTGCTTCTTCCTCTTCCATCAAGAGCTGTTCACCGTGCCTGAAAAGGACACTAAAAAGTTAGTGACGCTCTAATGTCAAAAATACCGGCCGGTAAAGCAATGAGCGCGACCTCTATCCAAAGCAGAGCTGTTGGAAGGTTACTGAAAAGAACCCCACCGGCCATCGCTATGGAAGCGTGCGTGCTGATCTTGCACTACGTACACATTGCATGCATTAGAAATTTCAGAAGACCAGCATCTGTCTGGTCTGCTCACGACGCATGCTGCTCTTGAACTTCCTCACCTGCAGCTATTGCGTCTTTTAGACGAACGCGAAGTGCTTTTTTCTTCGAATAACATCACCGGTGCTCTAGGGCGTTCTTTCATTTCGCTCAGATCACCAAATGACAGTGTCGTCTTCTCGTGCATCAGCACCCACTGGTCGACACAGAGTGGCAGCCGAGTGTTGTTTGTAACCAGCATCCGAGTCTGCAAAGCCGAACATGCAGGTCAACAACGCTTAAGAAAAAGAGGTCTTCGTGGAAAATATAGACAATGTGAAGAAAATGTTATTTTCCCTGGCAGCTGCTTTTAAAATAATTACATTACCTGTGTGAATGTTAGCCACGAACCATTTTATATTCCAGCGAAAATGTTAGCAGCATTGAAAGTAGGATTAGAGTTAACATAATTGTGCGGCTGCAGTACTCGCTCTGGATTCGGAATATTAATTCTGCGGGGATGCCCACCCCCCAAGCCCACTTACGCGATAAAACGCAGCAAAAAGAGCCAAGCGTGCCATCCCTTGCAGCCCCTTCGTAGTCCGTGATGTGAAAAGGAGCGAAAGAGGTTCCGGGCCATTTCCTCCGTCGTTCCACTCGTTATAACATTCTCCTGTTAGAAACCATAAGCTCTGCAGAGTGATCGAGTCAGCAGCTTGCTTTTTCTGCGACATTTACAGCGGATTTGGTTGCCTCTTGAAATCCTTGCAACACTGAGCGGCCAACAGGACAAGTTCCTCACTCCTCGAATGTCCATTGCAGATCAGGAGACGAAAATAAGATATTTATTTATTCATTTATTTGTTACACCATTTTGGGGATGCACCATAAAAAAGGAACCCAACCAGAAGGGCAGACCACTATTTCCTGCTCTGAAATCTTGCGCATCATCGCACTAAGTAAAACGAGACCTGCACTAGCATGTTAAGGTGTCACTCTGCAGTAAATCAGTCAGTGAGTTGTACCTGCTAATATTTTAGTGCTGCTTTTTATTTTGGTTCTTAACTGCAAATCATCACTGTCTGCTTTAATTCCTTAGTGCACCTACCCGTCCATCTATTTAATAGTGTTGTTCTCAAACAATAATACACATCTTAACTAAAATTTTGAACGCATATGTATGGTACCTATCCTTCCGTTGGCGAGGAACGAGCTCAATCTCTCGCTTAGTGTTTTTTTTTAATAAATACGGCATAAATTTGTTTTTCAATCACGATATGCTTCATTACGCTTGTGACCAAGAATTTGCTAAGCCTGGTAGAGCACTTACTCGCGTACCTAACACAACCAACAGCTATCTCGAAAAAGCCATGGTTATTTTAATCCTAAATTTTGTAAAATACACACAGAAGAAAAATGGACGAATCATAACTATTTATTAAAAGTCAGCGTGTCTTGATAGCGTTTCGTAATAGGCTTGTTTTTCTCGTTATCGGAATGACTGGTTTCGAAACAGCAGAAGAGTCTTTATTGAGCAAAGACGAGGTTCGGTAAGGCGTTTACCCCCTTAACCATCTAGCATGTCAAACGTGTACCAAATTATATCTCCTACAAGTTTAATTTTGAGCGCCATAGTTTTTCCAACACAAATAAAATCTCTCCTCCAAACTTTCTGCAATGTCACTTTAACGCGAGAGCGTTAAGGAGCTTGTGTCGCAGTAATCCGGCGTCGTTGATCGCGAGCGAAAAATCAGAGAAAAGTCTTCAGTGAGGCAACCTAAAGGGCAGGTGTGCCACCCAGGTCACGTAGCTTTGTGTCATCATCATAAACTGCCCCCCACCGCATTGTGAGCAAACTGCGCACCATGCCAGGTGGCTGTTAAATTAATGATTGTTCGAGGGATGTCGCTCTTCCCGCTCGAGATCACTTCACCGCTGCACCACTGCTCCAGAAGGGGTATGAGGACGCCCATTGATCTATGAATGTTTACTAGATAATGACTAATTCTTCGTATATGCGCATTAACACATTAAGACTATCGAGTCATGCCCTTAAGGTGTAGCTTAAGTGTGGCCTCCATTTTTTTAATAAAAACAACATTCTCGGATCCTGGACAAAAAAAAAAGGTCGCAGCAAGATATTGTCGTGCTCTGCATGCAACAGTGTAATACAGGTTAACTCGCTGAATAATTGTCCCTATACCTAGCAAATATTTCAAGCTCAATTTCTGAGCAGAAAATTTCTTTGTGGCTTGGGAGAACATGCTGGGAGAGTTGGGGGTTATTGGACGAGCCAGCAGCTCTGGCGCTCCGTCCCTTTGTCTTCTCTTATGTGTGTGTGCGTTTTTTTGGCCCCATTCAAAATTTTTTTGTGGTGTAGTGACATTTTTTTTACATTTTAATTTATTTTGTAGTCGATACCTTGCACACGTTTTAACTGATCGTGGCCATTTCTTTGTTAAATGCGTTAGATGCATCCTGTCTATGTAATGCGCTAAAGAAACATGTGGTCTAACTCATCACAATGTCTCCAAGCCTGGACTTTCTAAGATCATCAACCGACCTTTATCGTGGCCTTCACTGGTTTTGCAGTATTTAGTTAAGCAACTGTTACTAATGCTAAAAATAGGCTGGCTTATAATGCACTACCGTGAGATAGGATGTTATATTCACTTAGTGTCAATCCGCTGCTCATAATTTCGTACTCAGTTACAGACAAGAAATAAAGTTAACGATTCGCAAACTGGTTCGATTAGGGGTACTAGTGGACGTAATGGAAAGCAGCATTTCCAAGTGCAAACAAGCTAGCAGCATTGTCGTTTCATTTATAACTGGGCATAGATGTGCTTTTCTTGTACGGCCACACGAACATCGTAAAAAGAAATTCTTAGGACGGTTACTATAACGTAACAAGAGACATTTGTTGAGACGGCGGTTGTTTCAAAAACGATACTTGTGAAAATATTTATATTTAACGATATATTAAGGTACACATTATGACAGAAACTTAATATCTGTATAGAATAAATGCCACGCCTGCTTGGAAACTTGGTCCGCCAGCCATGGACTTTCGCGACGATTGACACATCCACAGGCAGCATAAAACGCACCTGTTTATCCTGGACCAAACTTACGTTTTCAATGTAACACAATAGGGAACGTCGCGGGAGAACAGGACATGCGTTCTATGCTTTCTAGAGCGCAATGCTCGGGCTACAAAAAAAAACAGTGCTAACACCTTAGTGCGGCAAAACAAACTTAGTCGAAAATGGGACGAAGTTGGACCGATAAAGTAGGGCTCGAATTGGCACAAGAAACCAGGTTTCCCGCGTAGCAGCCCCTCACGCCAAGCAGCTATCCATCTTCGGAGACGCCGCTTCTATATTCTGCTTTTTCAGCTAAGGTAGCTGTACTCCGGGTACATCTCGACAGCGCTCCCGTTGGAATTTCCAGTGCGGTGGTTTCACCTTTTGTATCACGTCATCACACCAGGGATCACATGCCACATCTCGCGACCAGTAGTTTGGTCATGCGCAGTTCAGCTGCACCTGTAAGCATCTAGACTGGAAGACAGCGGGCGCAGTTTAAATGGATTAAAAGGGGCAGTAGAGCCCCACAATTTATGCAGGACTGTTTTTAGTTTCCCACACGTACTGGCTCTTCGAACAGCGCTCATCTCCAGTCAGCCGCTTTACGCGCGTGGCACCACTGCCGCTTAAACTCTCTTTGGGGCGGACCGTGTCGCAGCGGGCGGTGCTGACGGACACTGCTACATTTCTGAGCTCTGAAGAAAGCTCCCTCCTCCTTCCCCGGTACCCGCTTGTCGTATGGTTCCCGCGGTAGCCACACTCTTACTGCGCATCCTCGCTTTCGTCATACACACTTCCTTCTGAGACAAGCACCTCCCGTATGCATGTTTGTACTTAGCATCCTCCTTCCACTGTAGCCCTCTTTTCCTCCTTACGAGATAACCGCCCCCCTTTGTGTGCCTTCGATGAAACGCACCGGTCGGTTATGCCGACTGCTACTTCTACTGCCACACAGACGCGAAATCCAGGTATGGCTGTTTAACATCCGTTTCTTTATTAAATTTAGGCAAGTTATAGCAGCGGCAATAGGAAAGTTGTTAATCTGCTCAGGATAAGTGTCCTTCAGTCTAACACGCTTCTTACAAACCACACAATTTACATTTGTCAACGTTGTGCTCTCACGAAGTGTTCACTCAATATTATAAGGATTCAGACTGCACTGAGGTAGGCATCAACTCAGAAAACCCGCTTCAGTCGCCTACATTTTCAACGCTTGCAAAAGTTCCTTTTCATTGAAAGACCTGAGTAAGCTGAAAAGTTCCAGACTTTGACAGTATTCAGTATAGAGGCCTAAAAAAAGAGATTCTTCAGTTTGCAAAGTTTACAAATGGTTCTAGCTATGCCCTGTGCTCATTAGGCAGGTGAAAAATGTAAAGTGTTTAAGATGTTCCTTTCTATGGTATGATACGTGTTCCAGAATATTGGGTGGAAATTTTAAAATGCATTCTAAGCATTTTCCTCATTTGTAACCATTCTTTGCCGTTCAACAACGACGGTGGCGCAATGAGGCTGCGCAAAGTTTGACATTTTGCTGGATTTTAGCCTTAAGTTTCAAGCGACAGCGTCAGAGGAAATCGAAAGCATTTTCATAATGAACCATTGTCTATGTGTAAAACGTTTTCACAAAAAAACGTTTGCACTTGCCATTGTTAAAGAGAAACGACTGAAGAAAAAGTTTTGAAGTAATGAACGTATTCTAGGTATTGTCATTTGCGCCCTTTGACTAATTTATTGAATGCTTTCGTGATGTGAATTTTCTTTCAAAGTTTAGTAATACAACATAATTCCACATTACATGCGCCATTTCATATTGAATTTTGGACATAATATTAAGTTGCGAAATGAAAGAATAAGAGGCCCTGCAGTCTCAGACGCATTTCGCAGGTAGTATTAAGCTGTTGTTTTCCTCATATTTTTGTATATGTTAACTGTCGTGCCTATACGGGAGAATTGTTTTGCAGCTTGTACACTTCCTATTTTACAGGCGGCTCTAGCACCAGATACCGGCTCGAGTACTACAACGTAAATGAACGTTGTTCTCTTCGAACTTTCAACGAGGAGGTACGGATTGAGAAATGACTATGCACTCTTCTTCGCGCCAACGTACTATATTAAACAAAAATAAAAACCGGTGTTAAGGCACGCTGCTTAATATTTATGAAATTTTTGGGCAAGCATACTTTAAATAGCTTTAAGAAGAACCTTCATCTAAAAAAGATTAGAAGTGACATCTGTGATCACAATAACTTCCTAAAATGAATCATAATTACTGCTATTGCTATTGAGGTGGAAAACTGTAAACGGGCAAAAAGCGTATGTTCTAGTATTGATGAAAAAGAAAAAGCATAATAGGGTTTTTCCCGGGCAATGTTTTGAGCCAGTTGGCCTGAAAATTTTCTCGAAGCGCAGCTTTCCATGCAAAAAGTTTAAAAAATGATGATCTAAATCATCTCAATGGCACTATTAAGTAGTGCCTTACTGAAATTAAATCTTAAAATTCACACTTAGCTATACCTGACGCATAGAAATACCCGCATGCTTCGTGTACCAAACCTTAATTTTCTCAGAAATCGGTGAAACTCTTCGCACCTCTTCAAAACTGTCGATAAAATCGTACTTTTGTCGAATACAGCACATCAATTCGTTTATATCTGGCTGTAATGAAGCGATTTATAACTGAGTAACTTTAACGAAGGAATATTCATCCCACTTGGAGGCTTTCTTAGTAGCATATGTGTTGGTTTTTTTTCCGTTTTAGCAAGTAATACTTTCCTACAAAACACTAACAGTTCAGCGCTGGCTGTATCGATTTGTACCAGCTATTCAGACTTCAGCTGCCATGCGGGCACAGCAAAAAAAAAATTATTACTGGTAACCGCCTCTACTTATAAAATCGAGCTGGAACGTTATCCCCCCTCTCGCGGGTACAGCATTGTGAATTCTGTGCATAATAAATAATTGGCTAATACAGCAGCACGACAAGGTTTCAGTGCAGGCATAACCATTTTCTCAATATTCGGGTACGGGGCCCGCTGAACGACATCCTGCAAAACGGTATGCGTAAGCACCCTTGCTATGATGCCCTCTAGCGTTACCAAGGGTATTAAAGCCATTTTAGTGTCCCCTTTCTCGAACCTCCTCGCTACAAATAATCCATTATGAGCTTGTAGTGCGCTGTGGATTACTGCGCTGTATAGTTTTCCTTCCTCGGCCTGGTCGCAAGGATGGCCGTTTACAACTGCATTTGGTGTGTTGAACAGTTCCATATGGCCACGGTCAGTGCCAGCGGTAGAAAACAAAAGCGCAAAACAATTTCACAAAGCCTTTGTTAAACATATTGCAAAGGACCTTGACGTTGCCCTGAAATCTTTACCTATGTACATCCCTTCGCAAAGATGAAGCGGGCAATAACGTAGTCGTTCATGGTGTAAAAAGAACTAAAAGTAAGTAGAGCTCCTTAGTATTCGAATCATTTTAAAGATTTTTCCAAATTTTTTATTGGACTCCGTATGACGCACCCCTATATTTCACAGGCCACGCTTTTAGGCAGTGAGTTGCTCTGGTCATGGTACTTTCGCGTGATGCGAGTAAGCAAACTAAGGCAACAGCCAGCAACAGCCTTAGCGTCTAACAAACGTGGCTAAATGTCCTCAATAGCAGTCTCACTATCACTATCAAATTCCCTGGAGCCCCTTTTTGTAGGCGCTGCCGCCACTACGAACCTCGCAACAACTGGTGCGTGTAGGCAAGCCTTACATATTAAGAGTTTCCTACAGGTCTATTAAGATATATTACGTTATGCACAGCCTTTGAAAACCAAACGGCTCCACAGCTTTGTCTTCAAGTAATGTATTCGTGCTCTCCCTAGTACCCCTGTGTGTCACAAACTTCGGTAGGGTAAGTAGGAGAGTTCCTTTTCCACATCTTGAAAGCTAACAATGAAAAACAAGCAAACCTGCATGATACGTAAGAACACATGAACAGCTGTGTATTTCTGATAAAGCCTGCATCCGTACAGTGGCGCATTGGGCCGCTCGAAGCGTCTGGTGCGCGTGTTGAAGGCACCCTCAACGCACATCGGCGACACGCTAACTCTAGTTAGGTCTTTGGTCTACACGGTGATATGTAAGCCTGCTCGCATGCTACAGGTAAAGTCATGGCAACCTTCGGCGTCAACAAAGCAATCACTATAACGAAGAGACCGCGGGGTCTGATCGGCTTCGTTCTGCGGTATAGAGGGCTATTGCCTTTGGCGGGATCCAGATCGAGTGCGTAGCTCTCAACTGTTAAAATCGGATTGAATTTCCCTAAGATATAAAGTGGCTTGTGGTTTGGGGGGGGGGGGGGGGGGGTGTTAACGTCCCAAAGCGACTCAGGCTTTGAGAGACGCCGTAGTGAAGGGCTCCGAAAATTTTGACCACCTGGAGTGCTTTAACGTGCACTGATATCGCACAGTACCCGGACCTCTAGAATTTCGTCTCCATCGAAATTCGACCGCCGCGGCCGAGATCGAACCCACGTCTTTCGTGCCAACAGCCGAGACCCATAATCTCTCAATATGTGGCGACATCCTTACTTGAAAACAACGAATATTTATTTTGACTGCTGTCTTTGACCTTTCCAGAAACCACTCACTGCGTGCCACACGTTTGGGGCGAGGAGTCTGTCGACAAACCGAGAGGTTGTGAAGAAGTGTTTGATTTATTCTGCAGACCAAAACATAGGGTTTATAACGATTACTGCAAGTTATACTACCACCAGTAGCAATGTGCATACGCTTGTTATGGTTTCTATTAATAAAATGTGATTCAGAAAAAAACATTCTTTAGCTTGGTTTTGTTAATCAGGTATGTACATCAACTACACTATGAAGAACATTAGATTGTGTCAGAGTGGACAAGCACATTTTGGGGTCCCAGTCGCCTTCATCACGCGTTGCAGATTTCTGCGGGGAATGAGAGTCCGAAGAACGTGAAGCACACACAAACGAACACCTGTCAGTGTTGCTAACATCAGCCAATTTGGAAGCAAGACGACTTTTGTGACTCCACCTCCGAAGTCATGGTGAGCCACTTTGCAACTCGTAACCTTCAGCAAGTACAGGGCGATTCAACGTTTCGGTATTCATCTCTTATATATTTCGCCATCTATTTTCAAAATTTTTCATGTGAAAAGCTTTATGCTATCATTACGGTCAAAATCAGGCCAACAAAGTGCAGGAACATAGTCATCGCTGTTGTTCATTGTAATCTGTTCTGCGTTTCGAAACGTTCAGCGGCAGAGACGCTGAGCTCACTGTCGAGCTTGAAGGGAAGAGGATGGCGATGGTCGCTTAATATGTGACTCAAGGCATCCAGAGAGACTAGTTTGGTGAAGAAGAAAAGCAATACGCAGTAACTGTTGCCCACACGATGAAAACCGTAAACGCGTCCCGACGAAAGCGATGCAGAAGGAAGAAAGAAAGCAAAGAGGTGCCTGTTTCAAGGGCACTGAATTTTAACCAACCGTTGTTTCATAAATTGCACTGACATCGAAATCCGCACGGGCGTAATTTACCGTTCACCTACACCAGACACACTTAAACGGCTGGCACCAGATCCTGCATTCTTAAGCGCTTAAGCGAAACGCCGTAATCAATGGGACACAGCGGTGGTTCACGGGATACGATACGTATTGCTGAGTTAGAAGCATTTATCGAGGCGGAAGCAGTGGCACGCGCCGCAGCCAAAGAACCTGCCCGATACCACGGGGCGGTAGCCTTCATCTCTGAGCAGCCCAAAAAAGTGATACGTGTTTTCTGCATTCCACTTCAAGATTACGAGCAAAAAATCCAAACACATCTTAACAATGGCTTGCGACGGCTAGAAAGAGCAAATAATGCATTTGGAGAGACGGAAACATCTGAGCAACTTAAAAATTAATGCTTTCGTCAAGCTTCTAAACGGGGTTGTTCAAGATCAGCTGCAGAAACTATGTTTCTGTTTAAGTAGTTGGCCAGCAAGAGCTCAGCTATTGTAGACTCAACGCCGTGAATAACTATATATAGTAACACAGATCTCCCTTCAACAATTAATCAACTCAAAATCGAACTGACCTCTGTTAAATATAGCTCATAAATTGTCGTTTAAACTACTCTGAACCGGGCGTCTTTATTTCTTTTCTTATTTCACCCTCCTTACGACGGTATATCACACAGTGTTAATGAAATATTTACGCTGAATAAGCTTGGTAAGAGGCGCATTAGAAGGCCTTAGTCCTGTTATAAGACACAAAGATTATTAGACAAATAAACACACAAGTGAAAAAACATGAAAGTATGTTGACCGAGAAAACTTTAAATACAGAGCGAAATTAAACCTTGACAAAGTCACACACAAAGACCAGACAGGACGGGCGCTGACTATGTTTATTGAAAGCCACATGTTGCATGTATGTAGCCCGAAGAAGGTGAACGCATGCGCATTTCTTACATGGTAAAAAAAAAGAAAAAAAGACGGGAAAAACAACGCCAAAAAACACACACTCAATCCAAACCTACTCATTATCGTGTATCCTTTAGCAATGTATGCTCCCTTTCTCGTAGGGAGATAGAAGTGGTACTGAAGCACATGCCCCCTCTCACTTTGATAAAAAAGGCTTCTGCCAGTTCCCAAGCTAATCTATCTTTGCTTCTAGCTAGAATTTTATTCTCGCCAAGTCGTGGTTCACAATTTTTTTTTTCATTTTTATCAATGCAGGAGCGGCAATGGGCTGGTGGGTTTTCGGACGAAGTTGATGCGTTCCCTAACGACCTTTTATGCTCCCCTGCACCGACTTACACCTTGCCACATGCAAGGGGGATCTCGTAGACCACTACCCGCCCATTGCTGCTCCTCCATTGATAAAAACGAAAAACCACGACTGTGAACCACGACTTGGCGAGATTAAAATTCTAGCCAGAAGAAAAGATAGGTTAGCTCGGGAACTGGCAGAAGCCTTTTTTATCAAAATGAGAGGGGGAACGTGCGTCAGCAACACTTTTATCTCCCTACGAGAAAGTGAGCACAGATTGCTAAAGAATACGCGATAATGAGTAGGTATTTTTTGAGTGTGTGTTTTTTGTGTTGTTTTTTTTTTCTCTTTTTTTCTTTTTTTTCTTTTTTACCATGTAAGAAATTCGCATGCGTTCACCTTCTTCGGGCTACATACATGCAACATGTGGCTTTCAATAAACATAGTTGGAGATCAGCGCTTGTCCTCTCTGATCTTTCTGTGTGGTTTGCGTAAAAATTAGCGCTGTTTTTACGTTTGTTACACAATGTTACACAAACTAGCCCAGCAAGAGGTACTTTTAAACGAACTTTCTTCTACAGTGGGCCTTTTCTTTTGTGTATCACCTGTTAAGCCCGACCCTTTGAAGATCGTGAGCGCCATCGCCTTCTGCACCTGCAGAGCAAGATTCATCGCGTTTAGTCTCAAGAAAGGGCTTGTACCAGCGAAAGTGAGGGCCCTTTTTGGATGTGTTCAACCTTCTTTAGGACACGCAAGGCGAGTTAGCAAAGTTTTAAGGGCGGAATTCTGGGGGCAAGTGCAATTGTTGCATGACTGGTTAAACTTGGTGTGCTTAACAGAAGATGTGGAATATCCAAGGAGAAGCTGGAATCCTTAAGAAACCAAGCGGCCCCGACTACGGATGCATTATAGAGGTGCGTACTGAAAAGACTTTATACACCGGTGTAAATGTTCCTATGAAGGAAAACAAGGGCGGACCTGTGGCTCTAAGCGACGTGAATGTGCCAAAAGACATCGCGGACATCCTGGCAAAAGACACAAAATACAGCCTTGAGCCTTCGGCACCAGCACATGAGCTGCTGGCTTTTAATCGATGTGTATCAAGAAAAGCAGAAAAAGAAAATCAATATAGGTGCGTGCTTGACGGCATAGACAGTTTGACAAGGACCACACTCCAGAAGAAACTCGCTCCGAGAGGGAAAGCCTTGACTGACATGGTGGTCGCATATTGCAAGGATAACAGCCTGTCCCTACTGCAGTCGAAAAAAGAAAAGAACTTTGTTCTCATGCCTTCAGGCCTTTACAACGAGAACGCTTTGCAAGCAATTTCGAAGAACTTTGTGCAAATCAAACCGTACGCCACCAGGATAAAAGGCAAGGCGATTGCCCTGCGCAAATCACTGGAACTGCAGAGCCTGGCAAGAGCTGTTTTGAACTATTCTGAGAATAACCTGTCAATCTTCTTTGCGGTTAAGACCCATAAACCATAGGCACCGTTTAGGGCCATAATTAGTGAGAAAGGCACTTGGCAGCAGCACATCAGCCGCTTTTTGCTTGAGCACCTAAAGGATTTGCACGTTTCGGACCCTTCTTCCGCGAAAAATTCCTTCGATGTAGCCGGCGTGTTCTAGAGGGAAGAGGAGATTGGTTACGCGTTCTCTATAGATGTTGTAGATCTTTTTTACTCTGTGGCCCGTAGCGACCTGTTCATTGCTGTTCGACAGTGTATAGAAGCAAGCCGCACTATTGCGTTTCAAAACAAGGTAGGGGTAAGCGTTGAAAATTTTGTCTCTTTTAGAGTTTTATACTAAGTTCACCTTCATCCAGTTTGAAGACCGGCAGTTCCTACAACGCCAGGGCATCTGCATTGGTTCATGTGTCGCGCCAGTTTTATGTAACAATTTTCTCGCATCCATTGACAAAATTTTGGAATTACTAACTGACGATGGAACTGTCCTAAAGATTTTGAGATATGTTGACGATTTTTTAGTGATTTTAAAGAGACATGACAGAGGCCGCTATGAGGAGACTGCCATGAAAATTTTAGAAATGTTCACACAACATGAAAAGGGGCTCTCTTTCACATTTCAGCTACCTGAACAGGACTGCCTCCAGTTTTTGGACCTTAACATTAAGCTGGGGGACGGAAATGTTTGCTGGCGCTACCTTCCTAGAGCCAAGAAAGATTTTTTTTTTACCGTTAGATTCGGCTCATTCAAAATCTGTTAAAACGGCTATTGCCACCCTTTCTATGGAATCAGCACTCCTCAAGTCATGCCCTCAAATGATGCGGGCGAGCTTCCAGGGTGAGATGAATAGACTGCGTAAAGCAGTGTTCTCTAACCACGTCTTGGCTGCCCGTTATTTTCACCTGGTCGAAAAAACGCCGGCCAGGGTAAGCCAAAGGGGCAATGCCGGAAAGAAGACTTTGGCCAAGCCAAACCAGCGGTGATACCGTACATTTACAAGACGTCCCACAATTTAAAACGAGTTGACAACATGTACGGAGTCCCCATGGTCTTCTTCGCCTCCTGCAAATTGGCCAAGATGTGCCCCAAGGTTAGCAGCGGTGCCAAGGCTAAATCTGGGTGTGGAAAGAAGCACTCGAAGCCCTACGTTAGGTGTGCCACGGTTGTGGTCTACGAGATCCCCCTTGCATGTGGCAAAATGTACGTCGGCCAGACTGGACGCTGAGTAAACGAGCGTGCAGGAGAACATAAAAGGTCGTTAGGGAAACGCATGAAATTCGTCCGAAAGCCTACCCGCCCATTGCTGCTCCTGCATTGATGAAAACGAAAAAAACTGTGAACTAAGGCTTTGCGAGAGTAAAATTGTAGCTAGAAGCAAAGATAGCTTTGATCGGGAACTGGCAGAAGCCTTTTTTATCAAAGAGAGAGGGGCATGTGCGTCAACACCACTTCTATGTCCCTACAAGAAAGTGAGCATAAACTGCTAAAGAATACGCGATAATGAGTAGGTTTCGTTTGAGTGTGTTTTTTTTGTTTTTTCTCTTTTTTCTTTTTTTTTCTTTTTTACCATGAAAGAAATGCGCATGCATTCACCTTCTTCGGCTTTGTATATGCAGCATGTGGCTTTCAATAAACATAGTTGGAGTCAGCGCCCGTCCTTTCTGGTCTCTCTGTGTGGTTTGTGTAAAAACTAGCGCTCTTTTTACTTTTGTTACACAATGGTACACCAACTAGCCCAGCAAGAGGTACTGTTAACCAATCATTTTACACTGCTCAAACACTGTTTGAAAGTGCAGCCGGCCGAATCTTTAGCTGATGTGCGTGACGGCCGTGTTTTCCGTGCTCCTGCAGTTCATGACGGAGAAACCTTGCGAAAATTTCAAATCTAAGCACAAGCTAACTAAACTCGGGCTTAATATTGAGCTTCCCCCAAGTTTTCCACGCCGCTAAACACATTAGCGCAGAAAAAGAGGCGGTCGCGCACGCAAGCTAAAGATTTGGTGGGCATACGCATAATATTTCTCCTAAATGTAGGACCGCACGCGCTGACACCAATTGTTTATCTTTAAGAGGTGGTTTAGTTGACTATGCTATCATCATTCGTGCGGATGAAAGAAAAAACCTTGCAAAGATTGTATTTCGACAGAAATGTACTAATTGAATTACTGTGATTTGTTTACTTTTCCCTGCAATTGATAATGTATTGATTTGCTTTCCTAGACTAGTAATTTAGTAAAGTAATTAATTACTTTCCGGCACTGATTTTTTACCGACACTATTTATTTGCTCGCGAAATCACTGTAATTAAATAGCACCACTACTCCCTATGTCGGAAAAGCTTTGGTGTCTCGTGGGCTGGGTTGGACGCCTCGAAAGAAGGAACAATGCGCGGCAACAAGGGTGCAGGACTGTGCATCCGAGAACGCCGATGTCATCTGTTGTCAGCTCGCGGCCGGCGAATATTTTATTTGTGAGCGAGGTTGTTGGGATTCGCATAGGTAGCGGGATCAAAGCCGAAGCAAGGAAGAGCAGGCCGGACACAGAGCTACGCACACGAACGCAAGAAAAGACTTCACATACGGTATTTGCATATTGCTGGAACTTAGACGTGGTTGCCACGGACCGAGATGAAAGCCTGCCTCCTTCCTCGAGTCTCATCCCACGCACTGCTTTGCTGTCCGGTGCCCATGGTGCCTGTGGTGCCGGCCTCGCAGCGCAGTTCCCTCCCGCTCCGTCTGACAGCACTGGTGTGACGCTGGCGCCAGGGGCCCAGCTCGAATCCACATCCTCCGGGCAGCAAGTTCTCCGAACGTCTGGTTTGAAGCCGGCTGCCAGCGGCGTCCCGCAACTCGACAAGGAACGCTAGCAGAGCAGTTCGTTGGGTCCTTCCCTACCGCCCCTTTATTTCCCGTCCTCGATTCCCCGAAAAAAGCGGGTTGTTAGAGACAGAGGGGGCGTTTCCGAAACGACGACCCAAGCATGTGCCTTCACCACGTCGTAGGCCACGTTTGCCGCTGCCGGTAATTCATGGTGATACTCGGGCCAGGAGGTTCGGGGTGCTGTGCGGTCGGAAGATTCGGAGCGCTATCGCAACTTAGTCGTTGAGGGCATAAATGGGGGAAAGCAGTATATCTATATCCTTCTCCGTAAATAGTGCTGCCACGTAGTGTTTCCAGATCGAAACACAAACAGTAGTAGTACAAGACTTTTGGCAAAAATCACGACAGAGTGCACATTTCGCCTTGCCGGCCCCCAAGCAGCAAGACTCAAGGCTTTGGTTTGGGCGTCGATGGGACAGGCGGCGCACGTCGCAGATCGAATCTAATCTTTTGAGAGCACACCTAGGCACTACCAAGTGCTGCAAAGGTTACGTCGGCTAAGGGCAGAGTGGCGCCTGGTTACAATCGCCACCACGATGAGTCAGGGGGAACCGGAGGTAAGGCGCATAGCACGATTATTACCGAGCGCAGGCTGTCGAGGTTGATTCTGGCACCAACGAGGGAATAAACAACCTACTTTATAAATTCGTAAGGGTGAAGACAGCTCCGGGCAGCAAGGCACTGAATTCATCCACCGCTCGTTACTTTCTTGAGCGCAGTGTGTCAAGTGTTCGGCGATGCTTCTGTTTTATTTGTTTTGTTGGCGGTGCCTAACGTTTTTAAAGGCCCGCACAAAACGAAAAGATTGGAGAAGCGTTGACTGGGACGGAATCTGGCAAGAAGGCTATATAATGCTTGTTTCCAGAGAGGCTGGTGTTTATTTATACTCCCTTCATTTTGGTTTTTGCATGTACGAAAACCAATAATCGATTTAGGAGTAATTACATAACTTTTCGGAAGTAACTTTGAGGTAATGTCATTGCTTTTGGCGAGCAGTAGTGTGGTAATTTGAGTTAAATATATTTGGCCGTTTTCAATACAGGTCGTTTTCGAAAATAATTTTGCCGGTGATCTATTTCGGTAACGTGCTCTGAAGGACCACAGGGCCGCGTGTACTCGCTAGTATGTTCAAACCATTCATGCAGTACCAGCAAGCAGAACACGAAGCAGCGGGAAATGAAACGATATCGATAGCAGTTTCTATCCTTCTGTGCCTTGCTGCACTTTAAAAAGCACACGTACACGCCGGGGTACGGAGCGATCCCGCAATACCTGCACTACAGCCGCTGCAGCTCGCTGACTTGACAAGCCTACATCGCTTTACCCCACCTTTCAGCGTTCAAAAGAACTATGAGGAGCGATGAACAAGATCTGGTCACGCCGTCGGGCGAAGTGTCAACTCCTAAATGTATTCTTGCACCGTGGTTCCAGCACAAGTTATTTGCCACCCTCGCAGTTGTTCTAGTTCATGGTCGCACACACTTTTCGTGTCGGCATTTCTATCTTCGAGTAGGATCGTTTTTCTGTGCCTGGTTGGCTCGCCGCATGCAAAAAATGCCTATAAATATGCTTGTTGAATTACGAGCGCCCTTGTTCTTTGCTTCGGCGAGACCAGCCCCACCCCATATCTGCGCCTCTCACACTGTACCCCAATCATTACGCATATTCGTCTGCTTAAAGAGGCTCTCGAAGCAGTTACCAGTAAAGGCGCGGTATGCCTGGGATGTTAAAGGAGGCCCCTTCACGAATATTCTCCAGCAGAATTCTTTTTTCTAAAACGCTTATTAAAAACTGAGGTTATATGTAGACAAAATTTGAACTTTAGCGTCTTTGCGCCTTCCCCTTCCTTTCGTCATATTGCCAAACAGCCACTTTTTTGCAGAGCAGGGTGCCTCTTTTCCCCTCTTTCCATTTTGTGTGCTGGCTAACTCCAAGCTCAGGCACCGCTTGCGGCGGAAGTTGTGGGAGAAGGAGGAATAGGGGGGGGGGGGGGGGTTGAGGTAGTGGTGGTAGTTGTTGTTTATTAAAATAATAGTAAAAAGGAAGGAAAACATTTTTGCTATCCCCAGCATCTGCCATCAATACTGAAGCACCTGAGCTGGGGCAGCGGAGATAAAGGATAGCAGGCAGAATGGAGAAATGAAATGAAAGAGCTGAGGGGACAGGAAGAGAGGATAGGGGGAGAAGTAATATGTACAAACTATTTACACAATAATAAATGTGTCCAGGTTGTGCGCGTGATTAGTTCATTTTAGAGGAATTAAATCACACACGCGCACAGCACTGTGTTGGCTACAACTGAAGTGGGGCGTCCAGTGATTAATCGTTCAAGGTAGAACTCGTGGAACGTTCTGTCACTGCGTGTAACTACCTGACGGAGAACAGACAGGACGTCAAGCCCGTGTGTTCGAGTAATGTACAGAGGCTCACCAATGTTCGCTCACGAGTGCGCGCACTGCCCTGCGGCCACAATATCGTCTTGATGGAGTCTGGTAGTACGCCCTGCGCCCTATAGGCCGCGAGCATATCGCGACGAGCATCGGTTAACGCGGCACAGTGAAGGAGCAGGTGTTCTAGTGTTTCCACTGCACCGCACCGGTCACACACATCACTCGTCGCGATTCCGTGACCCACCCGTCGTTCCCCGGGCACACGCAGCCAATGCGCGCGCGGAGGATCATTGCACGTTGTGACCGTGTAAGTCCGCGACAGCCGGTGACACTGTCGATGCGCTCACCTCCTGCGATGCGTGGGTCGGGGTGTTGCTTTCGGAGATGGTCGTAGATGGCCGCACGCACGTTCTCCAGCACAAGGGGCAGATCTCTGGCAAGTAGTTGGTGTGCAGCGGTCGCGAGGCCGTCAACTTCTTTGTTGCCGGCGATGCCGCAGTGACCGGGCACCCACTGTGCACGCTCGGCACATCCTCTCTGCGCGAGGCGCTCGATGCGCGAGCGAATTTACCGCACTAGTGGAGTACCGCGGCCGTTAGATTGCAGGCGGCTGAGGGCGGCGCGGGAGTCGCACAGCAGAACACTCTTGGGTGGCAGAGGGCCGAGAGTGAGCAGCAAGTCCAGCCCGAGCCGGATCCCCATCAACTCCGCCGTGGTGGAGGAGCCCAGGAAGCTTGCGTGTTGCTGACTGTGCAGTCGCAGGGCGGGGATGGTAGCCGCCGCAGCAAGGGAGCAGCTGTCGCGGGCCACTGAGCCGTCGGTGTACACGAGGAGATGGTCCTGCAGCTCCTTGTGTATGACGGCTCTGGCCAGCTGCTGCACAGCACATAGGGGTGTGCTCCGCTTTCCCGCAATGCCGACGATCTCTTGCTGTACCTCCGAGGCAGCAGACCAGGGCGCGCCGGACCCGTAGGGAGGTTGACCTTGCGTCAACCCCCCTACGAGTCCTGCGCGCCCGGGCCTTCTGCCTCGGAGGTACAGCGAGAGATCGTCGGCATTGCGGGAAAGCCGAGCACACTCCTATGTGCTGTGCAGCAGCTGGCCAGAGCCGTCCTACACGAGGAGCTGCAGGACCATCTCCTCGTGTACACCGACGGCTCAGTGGCCCGCGACAGCTGCTTTCTTGCGGCGGGGAGTGGGTAGTGGTGCGAGTACTGGCTTGCTTTGGGTGAGTCGCACGCGCACATAGCCGATGGTTCCTTTGTTTTGTTTTTTAAGATGATGGAAAAAAGCCAGCCTCACCTTCTTGCTCTTTTCAGACAGCGACATCTTGAAGCCCTCTTTGCCGCAGTGCAAACGGGTGCGCACTTCAGGGCGCTTGTCTGTTCCCGTCATGTCCGTCGTACCCGAGCTGCTCACCTCCAACAGGCTGTTGCCAATCACCTACATGAAGAACTCCATAACAGGCTCGTCAATTCCGCAGGTGGGTCTGTCACCCTTCATACAGGGCAGGCAACTGCTCCCTGTTCAATTCGCTCGGTAAATATCTGCGGAATCTGTCGATTAGGCTTTCCAGCCAGCTCAGTTGGCTCACAGATAGCGGCTCTTCATCTTGCTGCTCATCTGATTGAACAGGACCACCCCCAGTGTTCTGTCTCCATCTTGTATGAATTCAAGACAGCTCACGTGAGCCTGCAACGGTCAAAACATATCTCCCCAATTACGGCTCTCCTTGAGGCCCGCCATGTGACTATAGGATACCGGGCTAGGCATTGCCCTCCAGTGGTTCCCTTCCCACTCCTGAATTCCGGGCATCGAAGAGGTCGATGCTCTGGCTAAGTGTGCGCATTCAGCCTCCCGTGAAGTATCATCAGCAATCGTAATACTCGATTACCCTAAACGGCATTTTCGAAACAATGTACTCCTAAACCTGACTCCACAGTCTCTGCAGGTCTTTCCTTCAACCGCCTCCATGCCACCCTTACCAAGCGGGAACGCTCTCTTCTGCTTCGCTTCCGAATTGGCTGCCCTTGGATAAGGTCTCGGAAATTCAGTCATGGCTTAGTGTCTTACCCTAACTCTTCACAATGAGGCGAATCCCAGACTCTCGGTCAAGTCCACCTTGCCTTCCCTGAATTTGATCGACAACAAAAAATGTTACCACATAGCTATCGACAACTTGGTTTGCCTACAGAAACTGAGACTCGCCTTCTCTTTAACAAGCGGCAGGTCCTTCTTGCCTGCCAACATGTCTTCACCTTCCTTGACGATGCAAGTTTCTCCTGGGTCCTATAAACATTTCTTCACTTTCCATCAAGAATAATTTTTTCTTTTATAACCGCACAGATGCCACCAATCAAAGTTCAAGTGTTTACCAAATGCATACCATGTAGTATCGTGTCACATTTCAGTATGACAGCTCTTCGTGACTTTCCTCTGTATCACAGTGCAATGGCAGTATGTGTGTTGTGTATATTCATGAACCACTGTGCAGTGTGATCCTGTATGTCATACATACACTCCTTCTATCTCACCATAGTGTGACAGCAATTTGTGAATTTAATTGTAGTGCTTCAGTGCATTTTCCCAGCATGCGAGCTTCTGGCATATTCATTTCTTTAAAAACAGCGCATTTTGACAATTCATAGCGACAGCGGCCTTTTTGCCATAGTACAATAACTGTGTATATACATGTAGTATACCCATTTAGGACTTTTTTGTGTTGTGGGACTCCGCAAAGTGACATTTCTTACTGCGTCACTGAGCAATGGCTGTGCTTGTCCATGTTCTACATTCAGTTCACTCACTGTGCAGTATGACAGGACATCGCGAATAGTGACTTCCCTTTGCGCCAGTGCAAAATCACTGTTTACGTAGAGCCACAGTCCATGACAGTGTATGCACACGTCGTACGTGCATCCCTTCCCACTATGTCCTTTTCGACATTCAACAGTGGCATTCTTTATAGTCCAACTCCGCAATGACTGTAAATGTGCGCGCCTTTTACAATCTATATTGACATTCATTTTAGTCTCGCAGCGTAACGACTGCTTGTGCATGTTCTGCATTCATTTCTTCCTGGACTGTACAGTCTCACATTGCATAATGACTTCCTTTTGTGCCGCTGCATAGTGACATTTTACCTAATGCCAGAATGCTTTGACACTATGTGTGCGTGTTGTACATTCGTTCTCTCCCTCATTGCTTCTTGACATTCAACAGAGCAGTTCCTTATAGTCGAACAGTGTAACGTGCGTGTACGTTCGCACGTTCATTCCCTCCGGACACATTACAGTGTGCAGGTGCTTAATTTCATTCCCACTGTAGTGCCACAGATAAATGGACAGTGTGCACACGTGTCCTCCATCAGTGCTCTCATCTCAGTGTGACAGAGCAATCTCGTTCTGTGCAGTGCAGTTGACCTTCTCTGCTCTGCTTATGCTACAGTGCATTGTCAGTGCCTTAACTGTGACATCCGCTACAGCGGTCAATTTGTGGTGCGATACGTACACCTCAAGCAAGGCGTTCCAAAACTACTCATGTGGTTAAACCTCCCCACGCACGTCGGATGGTCGCTGCCTGTCGTCGGGTACTCCGGAGAGTACAATGTCCTATAGTGAAACACCCCCTTGGCGCTTCATTACTAGTAGTCCTCGCCACACAGGACTTTCCTGCCAGGCTGCCCTGTTGCCTGACTGGTGTTGGCTTTGGCTTCCTTCACGAACCCCATCCCCCACCCTCCGTCCTCACCCTCCTCTCCTTGCTTTGAGCAGTGATCCCAGCAGAGGGCAGCAGAAGACAGAGCCAAATCCCCTCCCCAATGAAGCGACAGTCATGGCGCGTGTGCAGCTGTCCCTGTGTTCACGCCAGCTCTTTCGCGCGAACAAAGGGAGAGCCGCGTTCTTCAAAACGACAGCCGCTTCTACGCTGGACTAAAGGTGTATAAAGAGTGCAAATTTTGCGACACTGACGACATACACATGGGTATCAGAGGAGAGTGTAGTTAGACCACGCGTCTTCAGACAGCATAAATTGTGACGTTATCCCTTATTTACGTTTTTATTTTAGAGTGTAGTAACTGCGGGAGGCTGACCAGGCTTGGCATGAAGAGCTCGCCATTTAGTTCAGACTTATCAGTACCTTGGCAAAACACCTTGATTATTTATATATATATATATATATATTATAGTTCTTTCATCGTTCTTTAGATCATGAGTCGGGATAGTTATTGGCTCCCCACGATTCGAAGACCAAATCGCTTCGCGAGCTTGTGCGCGCGCTTTTTTTTTGTTCGGGCTCGTCGCGTTTTGTGGTTGGTTGCGCTCAACGACTATTTCATGTTCATTTCGCTCCCTGATAACCCTTCCCTCTTTCTAGATTTAAAGTTTAAAATCAGTGACCTTAAGAAAATTATATGAGTGTTTAAATGCCAACCTGCCACTCGCCCGCCGTCACAACTTGACGACGAAACCAATAAAGATTTCGAAACGTCCGCTTTCTTACAAGAACTTGGTTGGTTTTCATTTGTCACTCTAATTTGCATCTCAAACCAGACAGACCTCTGTTGAATGTTTTCATTTTAACCACGTTAGCGATGGTTAGAGATTGGGCAGAAACGAGTGGAATGAGAAGTTGCCGCATATGAATAGCTTTGATGCATGCTTGCGTGGACGCGTCGATCCGAACATTGAGAGACCAATCTGCTTCGCCCGTATACTAATAATTTCCTGTGCCCGGCAGCTCTCAAACACTTCGACCCTTCTTTCTCGGACAGCTGTCCGCAGTGTGCGGAGAAGTCTTTGCACATTTACCACATCGTTTTGGCCTGCTCCTCCAAACTGCTATCCCCCCTCACCCCAACCCAACCCTGAAGAAATGTGAGGCTACCTTTCTCGGCTGTTATGACCTGCAAGCCCAACGGGACTTGGCCAGACGAGCTGGCGCGGCCGCCCACGCTACTGGGCTCCCGAACTAGAGGCCTTCACCTAGTACTTGTAAGGGCTGGCCCCCTCTCTGTCAGCTCATGCATAACCTTCTGTAAGTGCATCTGCAAATAAATGTTTTCCGCCACCACCAACCGAACATTGCTCAGACCGGCGCAAGAGGTCTGGCCGCGCCTGTGCTGAGGAGAGCGACACTTTCCTGAGCCTGTCTAAAGCTCCTACAGGGACTCCGTGGGCATGTCAGCCGCGTTCTACGCGGGAAAGCATTTCGCAGTGCCACCACGACCTCCAACACAGCAGTGGGCTCCTCACAATAGCATGTCCACAAGCGAATAATCATGCCGCTGATGGATTACCCTACAATTAGCAGAGTCCTGTAGTGTGTCCCCTTGCGTCGAAAAAGGAGACCTGCGGATGCAGCCCCAAGCTGAAGCTGTCTGTCCGTCCAATCGCGGGGTCTATCCCCATGGAAGCACTGATCGCAGTCAACACAAAAAAGAGACTTGAACTGTCGCAAAGTAATTAAATTAGAATCAGAAGGTACGTCTTTCACCAGAGGCGCTTCTTGGCAGTGGTGACACGCATCTCATACGCTAGAAAATTTAAGAAGCGTGTCATGGTTCAGCCGTGACATAAATTACACTCGATCACGTTAGAGAACGCTCTACATTCAGCCGCTCTAACGAAAGCGCTTCAAAAAAATTAAGCTTGCATTGGTGGGCATGAAATTCTCCCTCTTCACAGCAGCGACAGTCTGCGCTGCTATCGTTTGATATTGTGGGAAACAGTGGAAGACGACCCCATCGCGGCCGCGCACTTGTTCGTGCACCCGAACACAGAACAGCACCTCGTGTTGAACGTGGTCCTCAAAATTCAGCTGACATGTTTTGTACGTCCACAACGCACGCAGCTCGATAAACAACACTCGCTGAAAGCTCGCTCGGGTGGCTCAGACTGCCCCGGTTCTTCAACTTTCGTCACGTGGGCCTACATGGACGAGGTTTCCCTCTTCGCTGTTTTTTGTTAAAATGGATTAGTAGATAGGATTAGTATCACAACATATGATAATTGAACAGAAGGTGCGAAACGAGGCAAAACGCAAAAGTGCCCGTGGGCTGTGCGATGTCAGTGCAAGTATAAGATCCCCAGGTGAGGAAATTACTACGGAGCGCTCCATTACAGCACCTCTTTATCCATTTCTTCTTTCACTCCCACCTTCTTCCCTTCTCTTAAGGCGCTGTTTCGGCGTCCACAGACATGTGAGACAATTATAGCTCCATTTCCTTTCCTAAAAAAACCCTCCCCCCCTAAAGAAACGCCACAAAGCTACTCGGTATATGAGGGATGCCGTAGTGAAGGGCTCTGGTAACTGCGGGCACCTTGGGTTCTTTAACGACACCTGACATCGCATAGTACTCCGGCCTCTAGACTTTCGCCTGCATCGCAAGTCGACCGCAGCGGCCGGGATCGAACCTGCGTCTTTCGGGCCAGCAGCCGGCAGCCATAACCACTTAGCCACCGCGGTGGCCGCTTCAACCTCCTCGCTTTTTCTCAGATGGCCTCAGTTATACAGCTTCCCGTACGTTTCATCCCTCAGAAACGTATGGGAAAGGGCGCTTCGATCAATTATTGTGTTGTGGCGGTCTCGGGTGTAGATGTACTTAACCACTCTGTTTCGGCGTACCGAAAGATTTATAACTAAGGTTATCTTAGAAAAAGCGAAGAGTTATACGAAGCGCGAACGGAGATTAACCTAACACGCGACCCACGAGTGTTTAGGGATTGCAATCTTGGTGGAGCAGCGAAGGATGTTTAATGTCACATCTGCAGTGTCTGGTGGTGGCCACCAGTTGCAGTTGTGTTATCGAAAGTTGAGGTAAAAAAGCCTTCTGTAGATTTATTCCAAAAATTCTTGCCTTATTCACGACTTTCAGCAGTCCAGCTTTGGTTTTATCAAAACATTTAGCTAAACGTTTTGTTCAGTATACCTTATATTCGTAATGTGTACTGACAAAAGAGCGAATTTTTTCTTTCTTTGCCCGTTTTTTACCGCCATTTCATTTCATTAATTTTTCCCTAATGTAATAAATAGTCTATGGCAGTTAAAAGTATGGACATTGTAACTAATACGATCAAGCAACATAATTACTTGAGCAGTGTATGACTGTCTGATACTGTGAATTAGACGCAAATTTCCGGTAAAGAAAAGGCAGAAAACTGTTTTTTTTTCAAGGCAATGTCTAGCTTAATTCTCCGCGAATATTCAAGCCTTTTTAGGCGTCCTTGAGTGAATAAGAGCGCCTTCAACATCTTCACACCTAACGAATGAAATGATATTATTTCGGACGGCATCAAAAGGAAGAAAACATATTTCTATGTTGCCCAGAGGTTTCTTCGAATGTCTAAGCGCAAAAGATAACGTTCATACAATGAACTAGTTTTCAGCTAAAGAGACAGGACATGTGCGGGGTTTGTGCGCAGCTCTGACGCCGACATTCCACCTATTGTCCAAAGAACTGAATTTTCTTCCGCTTACCATCTCAAAGCAAAACATCTGCTTTAAGGTACAATAATTCTGCGTCACGCAGAAGCTGCAGAAATTTTGTTCTCAAAAATAGAGCAAACCAACCCCAAACAATCATGAAGGAAAGGCTAAATAAGAAGAGAACTCACGCATGGGTCGAAATATTTTTTGAATTACAAATTAAATAACCCTAATTGTTTTATTATCGGCGCGGTACGTACTCCGAGCAAAGTCCCAAGCTGACTCACCGGCTACGTCGGCGCTAGAAAAATGAAACATGATGTCCGTATACGTAACGTCTGTGCTCCAATGGATTCACTTGAAAACCTTTTTATTCAGTTCTTTTAAGTGTAAGCTTTTCTCTTAGTCCAACATGTGGGCATGAGACTACGTCACGATCGTTCTCATTTATGTTGCTGGACGGTTCACACCTGCAGTATGTTGAAATTTAGAGGCTAGCCAGCCGGCTAAACACGCCACACAATGCAACCAACACATTACAATAGGTACTACCGGGAACAGAATTTTTCGGGACGCTAGGTCTAGGAACACGTTTATCGCAGCTCCACCTCGCTACCCAGTCGCCTGATAATGTATGAAGGCATTAAAAGCCTAAATTCTCCGTACTCTGTTCACAATATTAGGCGAATGGGTAACGAGGTGGAGCTGCAATGAACGTTGTTCCTAGAGCTCGCGTCCCGGAAACTTTTGTTTCCGGTAGTACCTATTGTAATGTGTTGGTAGCATTGTGTGGTGTGTATAACCGGCTGGTTTTTGTCCCCAGTAGTACATAAGCAACAGGAACAGATGGGCGAGTCGATCAAACATCTTTTTTTGGTGAGCAGCGCAACGGCACATGAAACGCCGCGCTGTGTTGAGTCCTTTGTTGATTTCTTTGTCCATGTGCTTTGTACTGTTTCACCATCATACCTACACATGTTAACATTGTCATAGACAACCACCGCACTTATCTGGGGCAAGGAAGTTCTTAAATAAAAGAGCACATCGCATGCTTCGAACCAACTACGAAAGCTGCAGTCTAGTACAAGCGCAGAACAAAAAGGGACAAAGAAGGATGGGACACCTCGAGCGTTTGTACTGTCCTATCCTTCTTTGTCCCTGTTTGTTCTGCGCTTGTACAAGACTACAATGCACCAACTAGCCCAAAGCTCTGTACGAAAGTTCGGCTCCTCATACTGCTCCAAACCTTCGTAACGTTTATGTTCAAAGACGCTCAGGCAGGCTCCTCGCTCGGTGCAGGCTCAGGCTTCAATCCACTAGCCTACGACCGCTGAACTCCTAGCCACCTATTGAATGTGTTTTTGTGATGCTGGACGCACCTAGCTGTTGGAATAGTTGGATGCTTATTGACGTGGACACATGCAGTTTCCTGCTTGCGGGGCATTTCTGTAAGCGCTAGCATTGCTTTTCTCATAGGTGCCGTCATTTTGCACAATAATTGTGGGCGTAATTTTTCGTAATTTGTATGTTGCAAATGTGGGTCTAGAATAAGCGCCGCTGATTAATAATAACAAGCTTGCAGTTCTATGGCAATCAAGTTCGCGTTTTCACGTTATCTTCATGGAAGCCCTTTCAGCAAGAAATGTGGACAGCGGCATTTTTCGCTTGTTGGGCGGAAAACCTAAGCAGGCGCTATATAGAGTTTATATCTACTGCGTCAAGAAAAAAAGGTTTTTGTGCAAAAATGAAACTTATAGCGCAGGGTAAGTTTCGTGCGAAAATGAAGGATTTCCGACCACGGTTTTCGTTAGCCCGCCTTGTACGGCTGCTATCGAAAAAACGTTGTTCACGCAGCTCTTTTTCAATAACAGCGTTGCGAAAGGTCACAATGAGATAGAAAAAAAAAACATCCGGGGGGCGGGGGAGATGTTGATTCTTTTACAAAAAACAACTCCATTCATCCATTCTTTCCTCTATAATCTTCCTACTGCAGCTTTGAGCACATTATTTGAATACAAAAAAAAGTGGCCGTGTGTGGGTTCCGGAACGTTTTTTAAGCTTGCATTTTGTTTTGTTTTTGCAAATATGACACTCGTGATTACTTGTATCCGCTACAACTAACGGCCATTCACGACGCATCCGTACTGGGCACGTGCTGGTGTTTGACGCGCTTCGCATCGGCTCTGTACAAACAC
Source organism: Amblyomma americanum (assembly GCA_030143305.2). Taxonomy (NCBI): domain Eukaryota; kingdom Metazoa; phylum Arthropoda; class Arachnida; order Ixodida; family Ixodidae; genus Amblyomma; species Amblyomma americanum. The sequence continues at coordinate 234,632 of JARKHS020006459.1, forward strand.
AGCGATTTGGTCCGAATTTCGACCCACGCAGTGCCCATCTCTCCACTGCACTGTTCGCAAAGCTGAGCGCTACCATCTGTTCAAATTTGGTGGCCTTTCGGAAACCCCAAAGCGGGCCCACGGGCCGAAAACCGCTCTTTGCCGATCAGCTGCCGCACTAGGCCTCGCGCCACCCTGTGCTAAGCCTAAGCCGCATCCACCTCCCCTACATTGACACTACTGAGGTGCAAGTCATCGCAAAAACCATCAACCCAAAGCACTATGATCCAAGGGACTGGAACCGTATCCTGAGCTTACCCGCCCGTCAGAAAGGAGCACCGAAAATCCAGGACTAGGCGAACGCCACCAAAGGCTCACGACCTGCAGATTCCGTACACCAAGCGTCCCAGCTGCGCGCGACACGTCTTTCGGCGCAAAGCTCGCAACGCCAGCCGCGGTTGCCAGAGGTTGCCTACAAGATAGTGTTTCGTTCAAACGGGAGACTTACCTTAAACAACCTGCAACTGCGTCAGCTTCGTCTGGCCCTGATAACTGCAGCCACGAACCTCCAAGCCTCAGAAGCCACCAACTTGCGTATCCACCCCCTAAACAACACCTGCAGGACGGCTACCCCGCATCAAGTCGTCTAGGTACGCCTGGTCGCCATCAAACAAATCTCCGTTTGAACCCAAGCCTATGTCCTCACCGCCTACATCACCCCTCCACCCCAGGATGGTGCAGTAAGAGGGGTAATCACTAACGCCTACTGGGAAGAAACCACCGCACAGATTCTGGAAGACCTCATCACGGGCAACCCTGGCGTCCCCATCATTGATGCATGCCGCATGGGACAGACCCGTTCGATCCTCATCACCTTCGGAGCGGGTCCGGTGCCCCGAACCATCTCCTACGGAGGCGGACTCCACAGCTGCACTTTATATAGAGGACACCTGGATGCTTGCAGAAACTGTAGAAAACCAGGGCATCGCACGGATGTGTGTTACCTTCAGCATACGCACAACTGTTCAAGATGCGGCATCCCGCACCCCCGAGAGGACACCCCGACATGCACCCCAGCCTGCATGTGTGCAGGCGCCCACATTACGGGTGCTAAAGGTTGCAAAGCGACTGGACGCCGCTCACCAGCCGCATCACCGCAAAAGCAATTCTCCCGCACACCGGAGCGAGACGAGGACGGCGCCAGCGTCCGTCGCTCCAGCAAGTCTGGCTCATCGTCTCGTCGGCGCAAGGACCAACAGCCTCCACAACATTCCTGGGCGAACAAAGTAGCAGGCAACAGACTCAAAGCTACCAGCAACCCCTCAACCCTCCGCCCACACAGGTGGACCTCCGTGACCGGGAGCTCCAGGCCCTGCGAGAGGAGGTGAGTGGTCTTACCTCTCTCATGAAGACCCCCACCTCCACCCCTCTGCCGCTTCAGCCAATAGTACCTCCCACGCAACCCACGCTGCTACCTCAAACACCCACTGAAAACATGGAACAATTGGACTCCCAAACCCCCACCTCACCCCAACCTAAGACAAAACGCACAACAGAGCAACCACCCGTCACCCAGACCAACCTTCAATCCCTAGAAGCCGGCATGGACGCTAAACTCGCCGAAATGAACGCGCGTTTAGAGGCAAAATTCAATTATCTCATCGACCGCCTGTCCCAACGCTTCGAGCAACAAATTAAAGCCGCATTTACGCGCATGGTGCACACCCTTGAGATGAGCCTTACAAGGTACCACACCCGCCTCCAAACAATCAAGCATAACCTTCCCTCGTTGCACCTACCCAATCCCCCCATCAATCCCGCCCACCTACCCCACAGACCCCCTTACCCAACCCAGCTCCCCTACCCCATCCAAGCTACAGTATGGCGGGTCGACCATTTATTTCCTTATCAGTTCTGCAATGAAACTGCTGACGCTTCCGGGGCAAGCGCACACCCCTCCAACTCCTCCTCCCCACAATCTCCATGCCCCACATCCTCCTCCTTCAGGACACATATGCCCCTGCCACACTTCCCAGCTACACATCCGCTCAATCGGACGCAACAAATACACCTAGGGCTTCCACACACATACATAGCTCCATTGCGCACCAAACGCATCAGATGACCTCCGAGATGCCCTGCGAGATCACAGAAATCATACCAGATGCACACTCCACACCATCTACTTTTACTGCAAATATATACTACCCACCGTCTCATCCGATGACTTCAATGGAAACGCTACTGCGCAATCTCCATCGTATTGCGGGCAAGCATCCATTGATTATCGGAGGGGACTTCAACAGTCAGCATACTAACTGGGGCTACCGCACCACCACGGGACGAGGAAGGCGACTCCGTTCCTTGGTACAAGACCTCCGCCTCACAATACAACCCAACTTTAACACTCCCACGAGAATTGGCAACAGTGTCAGCGCGGACACCAGCCCGTAGTTGACACTGAGCCGCAACCTTGCGGGTTTACGTTGAACACAGCACATCACACATTAGAGAGCGACCATTACATCCTCTTCGTTACAGTACCGTACAAAGAACGACCCGTCACCTAACACACAAACTCACCAACTGGGATGCGGTCCGCGCCGCACGTGCGGCCCTTCCTGACGCACCCATTACAGACATCGACCAGTGTGTGGCATCACTCATGAACGATGTCTCCGCACACACTCGAACCCTTGACGACACACCAGATACGCCCACCCACGACATTCGCCTGGCCCACCTATGGGAGGCCCACCATAGCATCCTAGAGCGCTGGAAAGGGAAAAAGCTCAATCAGAAACTTCAAAAGCGGCTAGCCGCACTGCAAGCACAAGTTGCTGAGCACTCTGAGAAGTTCTGACGATCAGACTGGGGACATATTTGTGATATTATGGCTAGCAATCTGTCATCCAAAATCAGTTGGCAACTCCTCCGCGGCTTAATTGACCCCACGCAATCAAAAACAGCCACATAACGCAACATCACACTCGTTATACACAGGACCGACCTTTCTCCCGACGCACACAAAGACATACTTAAGAACATACATACAACTCCCGGTACCTCAAATCCCCTGCCCCCATATGCCGGCATAAGAATAATTGGTTTTTGGGGAAAGGAAATGGCGCAGTATCTGTCTTATATATCTTTGGACACCTGAACTGCGCCGTGAGGGAAGAAATAAAGGAGGGAGTGAAAGAAGAAAGGAAGAATTAGGTGCCGTTGTGGAGGGCTCCGGAATAATTTCGACCACCTGGGGATCTTTAACGTGCACTGACATCGCACAGCACACGGGCGCCTTAGCGTTTTTCCTCCATAAAAACACAGCCGCCGCGGTCGGGTTCGAACCCGGGAACTCCGGGTCAGTAGTCGAGCGCCCTAACCACTGAGCCACCACGGCGGGGCCATATGCCGGCACCCCGAATGCCAATCTCGACGCAGAGATTACGCAAACAGAAATCAGAGCGGGGCTCCTGACTCTCCACTCTAACTCCACTCCAGGAGGTGACCGTATCTCCAATAGCATGCTCTGCAATTCAGACGATCAGTCGATTTCCCAGCTCACGGGGTACTTCAACACATGATCGCAGGGGGCACCCTTTCGCAATCCTGGTGTCACGCCAAAATCTTATTCATACCCAAGCCCCACAAACCCCTTACACCTGCAAATATTCGTCCCATCTCACTAACATCATGCCTGGACAAGCTTTTGGAGCATGTCCCACTCGCCCGACTCACCCAACACATGACGGACAAAACCTCTCCCCGCACAGCATGTTGGGCTTCCGTCCCCACCTGTCTGCACAGGACGCCATGCTCCAGCTCACACAGGATATTTTTGACTCCCTCATATCGGGCCACACAAAAGCTGTGCTCGCCTTGGATCTCTCCAAGGCCTTTGATCGCCTAGACCATCAAGCGATCATGGCGGCGCTCTCCCCCTTGAACATAGGTTAACGTATGTACACCTATATTCAAGCATTACTTACTAACCGCATGGCCGAAATCCATATCGGTCCCCACACATCCCTCCCATACACCCTTAGTGGGGTTGGCAGGCAGCCCCCAGGGATATGGCCTCTCCCATTTCCTCTTCAGTGTCACACTCATCCCCCTTGCCCGCAAACTACAAACCATCCGTCACCTTCGGCGTACACTCTATGCTGATGATATCACTCTATGGACCACCAATGGTCGCGATGGAGACATAGAGACTACTCTGCAGTCGGCAGCTACCCTCGCCGAAACAGATGCGCAAAGTATCGGACTCTTATGCTCTCCGGAGAAACTGGAGCTCCCATACTCCGCCCCACAACTCGAAACTGCCCGGCAACCCCCATAACCCTGACTCTGGAAAACCGGTACATCCTGGAGGTACACACTCTCCGGGTACTGGGCCTCCACATCCAGAAAAGCGGAAAAACGCTCTCACTCATCCAAAAACTCAAGCAGACGGCGGCGTCCGTATTCAACCTAATAAGCCGAGTTTCTGGATACCACCGGTGAATGAAGGTGTATGACATACGTCGTCTCATTCATGTCTTCATCCTCAGCCGATCTCTCTTCACCCTCTCCTGTCTTAAACACCAGGGCACAGAAATCTCCACCCTGGATCACACAGAAATCTCCACCCTGGAGAGACATCCTACCCATTCTTGGTATCAGGATCAAAAGCCACGGATCCCAAACAGCTCCAGTTCCCCCCCCACATTCACCGCGAACTACTTATTAAACCTCTCCCCAAAAACATGCACCCCACCTACCACGAACCCCACGCAGAGCTCGCGCACGAGCGATCCGCAAACGCTATGGCACGAAACCTGATCCCGTGCGGGTGGATGTCACATGCACAGGCGAGGACGTGGTTGTAGCCATCACGAGCCCCTCCCTACAACCGATTGCCACCCTTCACATATCCCGCATTGCCACTTCGGAGTAGACTGAAGAGGCCGCTATTTCCCTAGCCATCACGCACACGGAGGTCCGGTATATACTATCGGACTCTAAAACTGCCATACTAACTTTCGCCCGCGGGAGGGTTTAAGTCCCTGCATTTCGCATACTGAATTCCCTCGCCGCTCACCCGCCCCGCCACATGGAGCTCATTTGCGTGCCTGCCCACTCCGGGAATCCCGAATACGAGGCTGGCAATGCTTTAGCCCAAGGTTCTCTCAACCGGGCATAATAATAATAATAATAATTGGTTTTTTGGGGAAAGGAAATGGCGCAGTATCTGTCTCATATATCTTTCGACACCTGAACCGCGGCGTAAGGAAAGGGATAAATGAGGGAGTGAAAGAAGAAAGGAAGAATTGGTGCCGTAGAGGAGGGCTCCGGAATAATTTCGACCACCTGGGGATCTTTAACGTGCACTGACATCGCACAGCATACGGGCGCCTTAGCGTTTTTCCTCCATAAAAACGCAGCCGCCGCGGTCGGGGTCGAACCCGAGAACTCCGGATCAGTAGTCGAGCGCCCTAACCACTGAGCCACCGCGGCGGGGTCAACCGGGCACCGGCGGCCTCCGATCTGGGGTTCTCACGGGAGCGCATGCATTCCTTAAGTGAACTGACGCAGGCCTGCAAAGCCGAGCGTCGGCTGTATCCCCCGATCTATCCCTCCATCGAAAATTATCAACAGACACTTTGGAGGTGGCTCCAAACACGCACCTTACCCTCCCCTCATATACGCTCGCGCTATCACCAAGTCCACAAAAACCCCTCCGGTACCCTCTGACACCACCCCAAAGCCACTCTCGATCATATCCTTATCCTCTGCCCAGCGTATCCTCCCCCGCCGGGCCTGGAGCACTTTACCACTTGTGAGGCTTGGGAGACCCTACTGCGCTCCGAGAACCCGGCCAAGCAAGCCATCGCCACAGGACGGGCTGCCAGCGTCATGAGCCTTCAGGACATGAACGTTTGAGTGCAGTGAGGCCGTGCGGGGGCCGAAGGACCTGCGCGTCCTAAATTCCCCTGTGTCTAATAAAGTTTCCACCACCACCTTGCGCTGTCTCACCCTCATACCTACACCTGCTAACACTGCTATACGCAGCCGCCCCGCCAAGCTGATGGGAAGAACAATGTTGAGCGTCTAATGTCTCCCCTCCGTTGCCCTTCGTCTTAGTTTTTTCGCGCTGATTTCTTTACATAATGCATCACCAACTAGCCCAACAGCACGCCCTTATGAACTTTGTACCTCGAAGGATTCACAATATAATGCGATGCCACCATGCAAACATGTCAGGCTTGTCATGTGCTATATGTAGGAATATGAAGGCTAGGTTTCTTTGCCAACCATTTCTCCCGTAGGAACTATTTTTAAATATCGGAGGTAGGACATGCCACGGCTTCTGTATGATTTATATTCATGACTAAAGATTTTTACTGCTCTCCTGGCGGACACCGTATTCAGGGTCAACAAAGCTCTGTTAGCTCTGACCACTCCTGTGTCCACAAACACAGACAGCATGGAGGAATAGACACCAGGCAAAACTTTTTGTGGGGCGCACCACAAAGCATTGGTGTCCCTCGGTTACGCAGGCAACACAAAGCCAGGCAGGCGCATGAGGCCAGCCGTCACCTGGGAAGGTGCCCTCCGGTTCTTCTGGTGTCTGTGCTTGCCTCAGTACACCTTGATTATGTCTCTCCTAAATGATCGAGTGTCCCGGAACACATTGCAGGAGAAGAAGGGCTGCCTAGTGTCATACTGATGATCGCTTCCATTTAATATGCTCATACTTAGGTATTTTAAGGAGAAGCCTTTGGAGCATCATGTTCTCTATTGTTCTAACGGCCAGATTATTATAACCGCCAGATATAATTTTCTGGACATTATCGTGCGTGTAACATATAAAAGAATTACGGGATCCATATGTAGTTCATTGTGCTGCTAATATTGTGTAATTTTATTCATTTGGTTATGTGACAATGTAAATTAATTCCTGCTTGGGCCAAGCAGGGCCCTGCAATATTCTTAAATAAATAATAATAATAAGAATAAATAAGTTCTTTTCCAGCTGGTACTCTGCGTTTGCCACCGACAGTTGATTCGAAGTATTTGCACGCGGCGTTTGAACCTCTCTCTATATTCCGTTCATTGCCTAAGGATGGTGCAGAAAATCTCGGAAACCAGCGCTTAACGCGCACGGAGCAAGCTGTTTCCCGTGTTAAACTATTGAAATTCTCCTGTCCAAAAAATAACTCCGTCATCGTCGGCAAAGGAAAAAAAAAGCTTCTGTGTAAATGAAAAAAATTTATTTTCTTCGGCCTAGCTGCATACTTAGCGAGAGCATGAAGACATTTGTCCGTTCTCTTTTTCAGACTTAAGTTCTTAGTATATGACTTCGTTTAGAGGCCGGGTTCACCGCAGCCGTGTCCCTTATGTCTGTGATTCAGAGCTTTTTTACAAAAAGGTGAAAAGCGATGTGATAATTGTGCTTCACGATACTTTGAAGCACCACAGGACATCAAAGTAATGGCGGCTCGTTTCGTCGAAGATTACTTAGTGCACAAAGCCGTGAGCATCGGCGCGCTACCTTTCCTCATCCCGACCTTCGCAACATCGCTGCATAAGGAATGAGACATCATTTATAACTTTATAGATTTCATAAGATTAAACCATGAGAGTTAAATTAATTATCAATGCAATGTACACCCTTACAAATCTTTCCAGAAAATTTATTTTCTGCTCGCATGTTACTTCAGCGGACACTTTTACGCGCATCATCTCGACGCACATAATTTATATCTTCGTTGTAAAATTTTTAATAACACCTTTGTAAAGTTGACTCGTCGAATTCGTCCATAAAGAGTTCTTCCTCCTCCTTCACCTTATATGTCCTCCCTATAAAACCACAATTGTCTTGTAGGCCATATCTTCGATTCGGCCTAAAACTAGTCTATATTTGCTGTATAGCTTCCTGTGAAGAAATTATACCGTAGATATAGAGAAACGGAACATCTACAATGTTTTCTTTCATCGGTAAACGTTGTGGTACATTGCACCGATCTGAACCTTTAAATGCGAGAGCTGTTAGGTTGTCGGCTCGAAAAAAATTACTGCTTCTATATTACGAAATTTTTCTATCGATCGAGAGACATCGACCTTTGTGCTTTATCAGTCGAGAGGGAGAGAGTGACGTAGCAACGTCATTACTCATTGCCTACCGTAACAAGTTGGAACCTGCCCAACGGATAGTGAGAAAACTGCTCACCATGCTCAGATGCAGTTACATTGTTGATTTGTTAAGGGAGGTCACGCTAGATAGCGGTGTCATCACAACCTGGCCGTCATGGCAAGGAGAAACTATGTGAGCTACCTCCTTGTGAGCTATCGGCCTGCCGTGTAACGTGAAATTGAAATTAATTCAAATACTTTCAATTCATTTGCCATCTTCCTACCTTCACGCTGCGCATGAGCCGTACGAGAGCTCGGAAAGAGTAACATGGGTCTCACAAGGCCCCCTCCCACCTCCCTGGTGGCTGTGTTTCGAAACCGCACAGCTGCCGAGGCAGTGGCGCAAAGCGTAACCACTGCAGCAGTAGTGTATCAGGACTCCCCGCAATCTATGAATGCTATTGAGAGGATCGCGACGCCATTAACACCACGTGACAACGAATAGACGAATCATACGGCACCTATAAATTTGAAAATCAAAGGTCCCCCAAAATTTTGCAAGTTGGCCCACGCTCTAAAATTCCAAAGGATCTCCAAATTCCGAATGTAGGCTTACTCCAGGAAATGCCTTAAGGTTGGCTAGTAGGATTTGTGGGTGTGTTAAAATGGGTTAGTAGGTCGGATTAGAATCACAACATATGATAATTGAACAGAAGGTGCAAAACGAGGCAAAACGCAAACGTGCCCGTGTGCTGTGCGATTTCAGTGCATGTATAAGATCCCCAGGTGAGGAAATTACTACGGAGCCCTCCAATACAGCACCTCTTTCTTCATTTCTTCTTTCACTCCCACCTCCTTCCCTTCTCTTTCTTGAAAACACAAAAGGAATAGCTTCATTCTCTACATTAACTTTAGAGCGCAATGTCTAGTTTTTCTCAGCACTGCAGCAACAGTATGTTTTGTCAAGGTGTACAGAAAAAAGTCGCCAGTAAATACAGTCCAGGTGACATGCGATGGCTTTGAAGCAGCATTCCACTGTCTTGGAAATTGTCATCCCTCAGAAAGGCTTATGGCGTTAAACGTCCCAAACCGACTCTGGCTATGAGGGGCGCCGTAGTGAAGGGCTCTGGTAACTTCGGCCACCTTGGGTTTTTAAACGACCCCTGACATCGCATAGTACACCGACCTCTAGTCTTTCGCCTGCATCGCAAGTCGACCGCCGCGGTCGGGATAGAACCTGCGTCTTTCGGGCCTGCCGCCGGCAGCCATAACCACTTAGCCACCGCGGCGGCCGCTTCATCCTCCTCGCTTTTTCTCAGATGGCCTCAGTTATAAAGCTTCTCTTGCGTTTCATCCCTCAGAAACATATGGGAAAGTGCACTTCGAGCAATTATTGTGTTGTGGCGGTCTCGGGTGTAGATGTACTTAACCACTCTGTTTCGGCGTACCGAAAGCTTTATAACTAAGGTTATCTTAGAAAAAGCGAAGAGTTATACGAAGCGCGAACGGAGATTAATCTAACACGCGACCCACGAGTGTTTAGGGATTGCAATCTCGGTGGAGCAGCGAAGGAGGTTTAATGTCACATCTGCAGTGTCCGGTGGTGGCCACCAGTTGCAGTTGTGTTATCGAAAGTTGTGGTAAAAAAGCCTTCTGTAGATTTAATCCAAGAATTCTTGCCTTATTCACGACTTTCAGCAGTCCAGCTTTGGTTTTATCAAAACATTTAGCTAAACGTTTTGTTCAGTATACCTTATATTCGTAATGTGTACTAACAATGCAGCGGATTTTTTCTTTCTTTGCCCGTTTTTTACCGCCATTTCATTTCATTAATTTTTCCGTAATGTAATAAAAATCTATGCCACTTAAGAGTATGAAAACTTGTAAAAATTGTAAGTAATACGATCCAGCTACATTATTTCTCGTGCAGTGTATGGATGTCTCACACTGTGAATTAAACGCAGATTTACGATAAAGGAAAGGCAAAATTTTTTTTTTATTCAAGGCAATGTCTATCTTAATTCTCCGCAAATATTGTCGCCTTCTAAGGCATCCTTGAGTGAATAAGGGTGCCTTCAACATCCTTACACCTATGAATGAAATGAGATTGTTTCGAATGTCAAGAAAAGAAAGAAAACATATTTCTACGTTGCCCAGAAGTTTCTCCAAAAGTCAAAACGCAAAAGATAACGCTCTTACAATGAACTAGTTTTCGGCTAAAAAGACATGACATGCGCGGAGTTTGTGCAGAGTTCTGACGCAGGCAATGCACCTATTGTCCAAAGAACTGAATTTTCTTCCGCTTACATAGCCAAAGCAAAATATCTGCTTTCAAGTTATATGGTTTTGCGTCACGCAGAAGCTGCAGAAATTTTGTTCTCAAAGAGAGGAAAACCATCCCCAAAGAACCACGAAGAAAAGGCTAAATATGAAGAGAACTCACGCATGGTTTGAAATATCTTTTTGAATTACAAACTCAAAAGCTCTAATTGTAATATTATCGGCACGGTAGTACTCCGAAAAAAGTCCCAAGCTGACTCACCAGTTACGTCGGCGCTAGAAAAATGAAGCATGATATCCGTATATGTAACGTCTGTGCTCCCTTGGATTCACTTGAAAACCGTTTTGTCCAGTTCTGTTAAGTGTACGCTTTTCTCTTAGTCCAAGATGTGCGCATGAGACTATGTAACGATCGTTCTCTTTTGTGTTGATGACCTGTTCACACCTGCAGTGTGTTGAAATTCAGAGTAAGCCAGCCGGCTAAACACGCCACACAATGCTACCCACACATTACAATAGCTACTACCGGGGACAGAATTTTTGGGGACGCTAGGTATAGGAAAAAAGTTTTTTGTAGCTTCACCTCACTACCCTGTCGCCTGATATTGTATGAAGGCATTAAAGGCCACAGTTCTCCTTCCTCCCTTCACAATATCAGGCGGCTGGGTAGCGAGGTGGAGCTGCAATAAACGTTGTTCCAAGAGTTCGCGTTCCGGAAACTTTTGTTTCCGGTAGTGCCTATTGTAATGTATTGGTATCAGTGTGTGGCGTGTTTTTCCGGCTGGGTTTTGTCCCCAGTAGTACATAAGCAACAGGAACAGATGGGCGAGTCGGTCAAACATCGTATTTTGGTGAACAGCGCAACGGCACAAGAAAAGCCGCGCTGTGTTGAGCCCTTTGTTGATTTCTTTGTCCTTGTGCTTTGTGCTGTTTCTCCATCATACATACACATGTTAACATTGTCATATACAACCACCGCACTTCTCTGCGGCAAGGAAGTTTTTAAATAAAAGGGCACATCATATGGTGCGAGCCAACCACGAAAGTTCGGCTCCTCATTCTGCTGCAAACCTTCGTAACGTTTTTGCACAAAGCCACTCAGGCAGACTCGTCGCTTCGTGCGGGCTCTGGCTTGAATCCGCTAGCCTACAACTGAACTCCTAGCCTACTATTAAGTGTTTTTTTCTGATGCTGGACGCACCTAACTGTTGCAATAGTATGAGGCTTATTGACGTGAACACACGCAGTTTTCCGCTTGCGGGTCATTTTTGTAAGCGGTAGAATTACTTTTCTCTTAGGTCCCGTGATTACTGCACAGGAATTGCGGGTGTAATTATTCGCAACATGTATGTTGCAAATGTGGGTTTAAAACAAGCGTCGCTGACTAACAATAGCAGCCTGCAGTTCTATTGCAATCAAGTTCGCGTTTTCACGTTATTTTCATGGAAGCCCTTTGAGCGAAAATGTGGAAGGGGCATTTTTTGCTTTTCGGGGTGAAAACCTAAGGAGGCGCTCTATATAGTTTATATCTACTGTGTCCCGAAAAAAGGTTTTTGTGCCAAAATGAAACTGATAGCGAAGGGTAAGTTTCGCAAGAAAATGACGGATTTCCGACAGCGATTTTCGTTAGCCCACCTTGTACAGCTGCTATCGACAGAACGCTATTCACGCAGCTCTTTTTTGATTGCGCGTTGTGAAAGGTCACAACGAGATAGAAACAACAACAGCGGGGGGGGGGGGGGTGTTGATTCTTTTACAGAAAACAAGTCCAATCATCCATTCTTCCCTCTATAATCTCCTACTGCAGCTTTGAGCACTTTATTTGCATACAAAGACAAAGTGGCCGTGTGCGGGTTGCGGAACGGTTTTTAAGCTTGCAATTTGTTTTTCAAATATGACATTCGTGATCACTTGTATCCCGTACAAGTAGCGGCCATTCATACGGTAACGGCCATTCACGACGCATCCGTGCTGGGCTCGTGCCGGCGAGTGCGAACGTGCATCGCATCGGCTCTGTACAAACACAGCGATTTCATCCAGGTAAGTATTTATTTCCGCTGCCCCAGCTCAGGTGCTTCAGTATCGATGGCAGATTCCGGGGCCAGCAAAAACCTTTTCCTTCCTTTCTACTAGTATTTTAATAAAAAAACCATCACCATCAGCGATTTCGTCCGAATTTCGACCCACACAATGCCCCTCTCTTCACTGCACCGTTTGTAAAGGTGGGCACTACCATCTGTTCAAATTTGGAGGCCGTCGGTAACCCCTAAGTGAGCCCACGGGCCGAAAACCGCCCTTTGCCGATCAGCTGCCGCACTAGGCCTCGCGCCACCCTATGCTAAGCCTAAGCCGCTTCGACCTCCCCTACATCGACACTATTGAGGTGCAAGTCATCGCAAAAACCATCAACCCAAAGGACTATGATCCCAGGGATTAGAACCGTATCCTGAGCTTACCCGCCCGTCAGAAAGGAGCACCGAAAATCCAGGACTAGGCGAACGCCACCACCGGCTCACGACCTGCGGATTCCGTACACCAAGCGTCCCAGCTGCGCGCGACGCGTCTCGAGGCGCAAAGGTCGCAACGCCAGCCGCGGTTGCCTGAGGATGCCTACTAGATAGTGTTTCGTTCAAACGGTGGACTTACCTTAAACGACCTTCAACCGCACCCGCTTCGCCTGGCCCTGATAACTGCAGTCAAGGACCTCCAAGGCCCAGACGCCACCAACTTGCGTATCCACCCCCTAAACAACAGCTGCACGATGACTACCCCGCATCACGCCGACGAGCTAAGCCTGGTCGCCATCAAACAAATCTCCATTCGAACCCAAGCCTACGCCATCACCGCCTACAACGCCCCCCCCCCCCCCCCGGATGGTGAAGTAAGGGGGGTAATCACTAACGCCTACTGGGAAGAAACCCCGCACAGATTCTGGAAGACCTCATCACGCGCAACCCTGGCGTCCCCATCATTGTAGCACGCCGCATGGAACAGACCCGTTCGATCCTCATCACCTTCGGGGCGGGTCCGGTGCCCCGAACCATCTCCTACAGAGGCGGACTCCACAGCTGGACTTTATATAGAGGACACCAGGATGCTTGCAGAAACTGTAGAAAACCAGGGCATCGCACGGATGTGTGTTACCTTCAGCATACGCACGACTGTTCAAGATGCGGCATCCCGCACCCCCGAGAGGACACCCCGAGATGCACCCCAGCCTGCATGTGTGCAGGCGCCCACATTACGGGTGCTAAAGGTTGCAAAGCGACTAGACGCCGCTCACCATCCGCATCACCGCAAAAGCACATCTCCCGCACACCGGAGCGAGACGCGGACCGCGCCAGCGTTCGTCGCTCCAGCAAGTCTCGCTCATCGTCTCGTGGCAGCCAGGACCAACAGCCTCCACAACTTTCCTGGGCTGACAGAGTAGCACAGGCAACAGACTCAACGCTACCAGCAACCCCTCAACCCTCCGCCCACACAGGTGGACCCCCGTGACCGGGAGCTCCAGGCCCTGCGAGAGGAGGTGAGTGGTCTTACCTCTCTCATCAAGACCCCCACCTGCACAACTCAGCCGCTTCCGCCAATAGTACCTCCCCCAAAACCATGCTGCTACCTCAAACACCCACTGAAAACGTGGAACAATCAGACTCCTAAACCTCCACCTCACCCCCACCGAAAAATAACAACAGAGCAACCACCCGTCACCCAGACCAACCTTTCAACCCTAGAGGCCCGCGTGGACGCTAAACTCGCCGAAATGAACACGCGTCTAGAGGCAAAATTCAATCACCTCATCGACCGTCTGTCCCAATGCTTCGAGCAACAAACTGAAGCGGCATTTATGCGATTGATGCACACCCTTGAAATGAGCCTAGCATGGTACGACACCCCCTCTAAACAATAGAGCAGGCCCTTCCCTCGTTGCACCTACCCAATCCTCCCATCAATCGCACCCACTCTCTTCACAGAACCCCTTACCCAGCCCAAGCTACAGTATGGCTGGGCGACCGCCTAATTCCTTATCAATTAGGCAATGGAACTGCCGCCGCTTCCGGGACAAGCGCGTATTCCTCCAACTCCTCCTCTTCACACCCGACATCCTCCTCCTTCAGGACACACATGTCCCTGCTACACTTCCCAGCTACACATCCGCTCACTCGGACGCAACGAATACACCCAGGGCTTCCGCACTCATACATCCCTCCACTGCGCACCAAACGCATCAGATCACCTCCGAGACGCCTTGCGTGATCACAGCAATCCTACCAGATGCACACTCCACACCATCTATTTTTACTGCAAATATATACCACCCACCGTCTCATCCGATGGCTTCATTGGAAACGCTACGGCGCGATCTCGATCGTATTGGAGGCAAGCAGCCATTGATTATCGCAGGGGACTTCAACAGTCAGCATATTGACTAGGGCTACCGCACCACCACGCGACGAGGAAGGCGACTCTGGTCCTTGGTACAAAAGCTCCGCCTCATAATAAACAACAACTTTAGCACTCCCACGAGAATTTGCAACAGTGTCAGCGCGAACACCAGCCCGGATTTGACACTGAGCCGCAACCTTGCTGGTATTACGTGGAACACAACACATCACACATTTTGCATCGATCGTTACATCCTCTCCGTTACAGTACCGGACAAACAAAGAACGACCCTTCACCTAACACACAAACTCACCAACTGGGAGGCGGTCCGCGCCGCGTGGGCGGCCCTTCCTGACGCTCCCATTACAGACATTGACCAGTATGTGGCATCACTCATGAACGATGTCTCCGCACACACTTGAACCCTTGACGCCACACCAGATACGCCCACCCTCGACACTCACCTGGCCCACCTATAGGAGGCCCTCCATAACATCCCAGAGCGCCGGAAAGGGCAAACGCTCAATCCGGCCCTTAAAAAGCGGCCAGCCGCACTGCAAACACAAATTACAGAGCACTCTGAGGAGCTCTGCCGATCCAACTGGGGACAGATTTGCGATAGTATGGCTGACAATCTGTCCCCCAAACGCAGTTGGCAACTCCTCCGTCACTTAATTGACCCCACGCAATCCAAAACAGCCACACAACACCACGTCACACGCCTTATACAGAGGACCTACCTTTCTCCCGACGCACTCATCGACATACTTAGGAACACACATACAACTCCCGGTACCTCAGACCCCTCCCCCATATGCCAGCACACCGAATGCCAATCTCGACGCAGAGATTACGGAAACAAATTCAGAGTGGCTTTCCAGACTCTCCGCTCTAACTCCACTCCAGGTGTTGACCTTATCTTCATTAGCATGCTCCACTATTTGGACGATCAGTCGATGCCCAGCTAACGGGGTACTTCAACACATGCTGCCAGGAGGACACCCTTCCGCAATCCTGGCGTCATGCCAAAATCTTACTCATACCCAAGGCCCACATACTCCTTACACCTGCAAATCTTCGTCCCATCTCACTCACACCGTGCCTGGACAAGCTTTTTGAGCATGTCGCACTCGCCCGACTCACCCAACACATGACGGAGCAAGACCTCTACCCGCAGAGCATGGTGGGCTTCCGTCCTCACATGTCGGCACAGGACGCTATGCTCAAGCTCCCACAGGATATTTTTGACAATCATACCGGGCCACACTAAAGCTATCCTCGCCTTGGATCTCTCCAAGACCTTCGATCGCCTAGACCATCAGCGATCATGGCGGCGTTCTCCCCCTTGAAGGTAGGTTAACGTATGTACACCTATATTCAAGCTTTCGTTACTAACCGCACTGCCGAAATTCACTTCGGTCCCCACACATCCCACCCATACACCCTTAGTTTGGTTGGCAGGCACCCCCAGTGATCTGTCCTCTCCCATTTCCTCTTCAGTGTCACATTCATCCCCCTTGCCCGCAAACTACAAACCATCTATCACCTTCGGCATAACCTCTATGGTGATGATATCACTCTATGGACCACCCATGGCAGTGACGGAGACATAGAAACTACCCTTCAGTCGGCAGCTAGCCTTACCCAAACACATGCGCGGAATATCGGACTCTCATGCTCTCCGGAGAAGTGGGAGCTCCTCATACTCCTCCCCACAACCCGAAACTGTCCCACAGCCCTCATAACCGTGACACTGGAAAGCCGGTACATCCAGGAGGTACGCACTCTCTGGGTACTGGATCTCCACATCTAGAACAACGAGAAAAAACACTCTCACCATCCATAAACCCAAGCAGACGGCGGCGTCCATATCCCACCTAATCCACCGAGTTTCTGGACACCACCGGGGCATGAAGGAGCATGGCCTATGTGGTCTCATTCATGGCTTCGTCCTCAGCCGCGCTCTTTCCCGCTCCCCTACCTGAAAGTCCAGGGCACAGAAATCACCACCTTAGATGCCATGATCCGAAGAGCATTTAAGACAGCACTGCACCTACCCCTAAATACCTCAACCGAAAAACTCCTCCAGATCGGCCTACACAACACGATAGGCGAGTTTATCGAAGCCCACCGACAGACACAATCAATACATACGTCTTGCGAAAACCACCACCGCCAGACACATCCTACACACCCTCGGTATCAGGATACCAGCCACCGATCCCACACAGCTCCAGGTCCGCCACCAAATTCACCGCGAATTACTTATTAAACTCTCCCTAAAAACCTGCAGCCCCCTTACCACTAACCCCACCGCAGAGCTCGCGAACGGGCGCTCCACAAAACCTATGACATGGAACCGGATGCCATGTGGGTGGATGTCGCTTGCACAGGTGAGTACGCGGTTGTGCCATCACGAACACCTGCCTGCAGCCGATTGCCACCCTTCACATATCCCCCACTGCCACTTCGGAGGAGACTGAAGAGGCCGCTATTGCCCCAGCCATCACGCACACGGAGGCCCGGTATATACTATCGGACTCTCGAACTGTCATACTAAATTTCGCCCGCGGAAGAGTTCACATCTCTGCATTTCGCGTACTGAATTCCCTCACCGCACACCCACCCCGCCAAATGGAGCTCATATGGGTGCCTGCCCACTCCGGGAATCCCGAAAACGAGGCTTCCAACGCTTTATCCCGAGGTTCTCTCAACCGGGCACCGGCGGCCTCCGATCTGGGGTTCTCAAGGGAGCGCATGCATTCCTTCAGTGAACTGACGCAGGCCTGCAAAGCCGAGCGTCGGCTGTACCCCCCACCCCATTCCTCCCTCAACAATTATCACCAGACATTTTGGAGGCGGCTCCAAACACGCACCTTACTCTCCAATTATATACGCTCTCGCTATCACCAAGTTCACACAAACCCCTTCTGTACCCTCTGCCACCACCCTAAAGCCACTCTCGATCATATTTTCCTCTGCCCGGCGGATCCTCCCCCGCGCCGCCTGTATCACCTTACCACTTGGCAGGCTTGGTAGACCGTAACGCGCTCCTAGGACCCGTCCGAGGAAGGCATCACCACTGGCCGGGCTTCCAGCGTCATGAGCCACCGGTACATGAAGGTTTGAGTGCAGTGGAGCCGTGCGGGGGCCGAACGACCCGCGCGTCCTAAACTCCCCTGCCTAATAAAGTTTCCATTACCACCTTGCGCTGCCTCACCCTCATACCTACACATGCTAACAATGCTATACGCAGCCGCCCCAATAAGCTGCGGGGAAGAACTTTGTTAAGCGTCTCATGTATCCCCTCCGTTGCCCTTTGTGTTAGATTTTTCGCGCTGATTTCTTTACAAAATGCATCACCAACTACCCAACAGCACGCCTTCTGAACTTTGTACCTCGAAGGATTCACAA